>CAMRHE010000897.1:0-272500 GCA_947044405.1 Leptodactylus fallax
AGGTGGAAATGGAGGGTATTCCGGTTACCGGGATGATTGACACGGGTTCCCAAGTAACGACCTTGAGTAGAGACTGTTATGAACGGTACTTCCGGCAACATGTGAAATATGATCCCCATACATTCGTACGAGTGGTCGCAGCTAACCAGTTACCAGTTCCGGTCGTGGGAGTGGCCTGGATGAATGTCCGGGTATGTGGCCAAGATCTAGGTAGGAAAGGCATTGTGGTGGTACAGGAGTCACATGAAGTAAAGGTCCCTGTCATTTTGGGGATGAATGTGTTAAAAGAATTAGATCAGATCCTCTTTGAAAAGAAAGGTCACGGTTATTGGAAAGAAACCACCACCCATCGGCCTACTCAAACAGCTTTCCAGCGGCTGATCCGGACATGTGGCTTACAGAAAAGTTCAGATGCACAGCGTCCTCTGGCTCGAATTTCAGTTCCTTTGCATACAAAAGTTACACTGCCACCCAGTCGGGAGACAATAGTGTCCATGCCCGTAGGCACCTGTCGGAAACT
The DNA here is from genome assembly GCA_947044405.1 of Leptodactylus fallax. Classification (NCBI taxonomy): domain Eukaryota; kingdom Metazoa; phylum Chordata; class Amphibia; order Anura; family Leptodactylidae; genus Leptodactylus; species Leptodactylus fallax. Next base: position 521 of record CAMRHE010000897.1, read on the forward strand.
AGAGGGCATAGCTGTGTTGGTAGAACCACTGCAGGCAGCCGAAGGAGGTGTTGATCCGCTAGTGGCCCGTTCCTTGGCAATAGTTCGCAATGGAAGAGTACCACTTCGATGTGTAAACACTCAGGACCAGAGTGTGGACCTGACCCCAGGGAGGCTGCTGGCTAACATCTATGTGACTCCGGAGGAAGTAAGGAAAGTAACTCCAATGCAGCTGAAGCCGACTGAAAGGGATGAGTGGACCGTAACTGTGTCCATGGGAGAAGATGAGGAACCCACCTCTGAATGGAATGGCTGTGCAATTCGAGAACAGATGAAGATGGATGTAAGTTCATGTTCTCTGGAATGGGTGCAGAAGGTAGATGAGCTGTTGTGGGAGAACCAAGCCACCTTTGCACGGTATGCTGAAGATTTTGGATGTACCACAGGGATCTACCATGAGATTCCCACAGGAGACACCCCTCCAATTAGAGAGCGCTACCGACAAATTCCTCCACAGTTGTATCAGGAAGTGAAAGAACTGTTAGCTAAGATGCTACAGGGGGGGATCATCCAAGAAAGGCAGAGTCCCTGGGCGGCTCCTGTGGTGTTAGTAAGAAAAAAAAATGGGTCCATCCGATTTTGCGTAGACTATCGGAAGTTAAACGCTTGCACCGTATGAGATTCCTACCCCTTGCCACGGATTGAGGAGTCCCTCTCAGCGCTAGGGAGAGCCCGGTACTTCTCCTCACTAGATCTGGCTAGTGGGTATTGGCAGGTGCCGATGGCCACAAAAGACAAGGAGAAGACGGCATTCATCTTGCCCATGGGACTATACGAATTTAACCGGATGCCCTTCGGGTTGACAAATGCACCCGGAACGTTTCAGCGGTTGATGGAGAAATGTCTCGGTGACTTCAACTTTGAGTTCACTCTCATCTACTTGGATGACATTATAGTGTATTCTGCGACCTTTGAAGACCATCTCCACCAGTTGGGGCAAGTATTTCGAAGATTGCGGGAACATGGGCTCAAATTGAAACCCAGTAAATGTCGGTTGTTCCAATCTGAAATTGATTACTTGGGTCACCGCGTATCAGGAGAAGGGGTGAGACCATCAAGAGACAAGATAGCGGCTGTTCAAGATTGGCCGATACCGACTACCCTGCGAGAAGTGAGGGCGTTCCTTGGAGTAGCCGGTTACTATCGACGGTTTATTAAGGATTTCGCCAAGGTAGCAGCACCACTTAATGCTCTCCTACGAGGCACATCCGGTGGTCCAAAGAACCGGTCCGTGAAGTGGGGACCTGAACAGGAACAAGCCTTCCAGGCATTGAAGGATGCACTGACAACAGCCCCAATCTTGGCATATGCTGATTACCACTTGCCGTTCCAGCTATATACAGATGCAAGCCTGTATGGTCTTGGAGCAGTGCTTTCCCAGCTTCAGGATGGCCAGGAGAGGGTCATAGCGTACGGCAGCCGGTCTTTGAGAGATTCTGAAAGAAACCCCGAGAATTATAGTTCATTTAAATTGGAGCTGTTGGCACTGGTATGGGCCATGACCGAGAAATTCTCTGAATATTTGACCGGTGCTGAAGTTTTAGTACTGACTGACAACAACCCACTAGCTCACCTGGAAAATGCCAAGCTCGGGGCGTTAGAGCAGAGGTGGATAGCCCGAATGTCTACATTCAATTACCGCATTAAGTATCGGTCCAAGACAGAGAACCAGAATGCTGACGGACTTTCTAGGGTAACTGCCCAGACCCCCACAGAAGACGTGGATCATGAGTTGGAGCATGTGGAGGTCCCCGATTTCAGCAGATTTTCACAGGCCTTGACCGCCACTAATCAGTTTGAGATGGAGGGGACTGAAATGGCTCCTTTCTTTGGTCCCTCACGACAGGAATGGGCACAGATACAACAGATCCATGAGGGGCTGGCGCAGATGATCAAGTGTGTTGAGAAAGGCCAGAAGCCCTGTAGAGAGGAAAGAGAACGACTGACACGTGAGATATTATCTGTTTTGAGTCAGTGGGAAAAGTTGGAGATGAAAAATGGAGTGCTATGCCGAAAGGTCTATTTACCTTCTGAGATCGACATTCGATACCAAATTGTGGTGCCTAGTGAACTGGCTCGCTCCTTGGCAGTTGAGGCTCATAATAAGAATGGACATTTTGGTCATGAGAAGACCTTTCGTTGGTTACAGCGACTGATTTACTGCCCTGGTCTTCGTCAAATGGTCGAAGAAGTATGCCGCAGCTGTCGAACTTGTGAGATCCATAAGGCAATAGAACAGAGAGCTCCCCTGCAAACCATCGTGACCCAGGAACCTTTAGAAATCGTCATGATAGACTATCTAATGGTGGGCCCATCCAATAGCGGACACCAGTATTGCCTCGTAATGGTGGATCACTTCACCAAATTTGCGGTGGTAACCGCCACCAAGGACCAGACAGCTGAGTCAGCAGCTCGTGCTCTGTGCCAAGATTTCATTCGAGTATATGGGTGCCCCCAACGCATCCACTCCGACCAGGGCTCCTGCTTTGAGGGACACGTAATGAAAGAAGTTCAACGTATCTACGGGATAAAGAAGTCGCACACGACTCCATACCACCCTCAGGGAAATGGGGCCTGTGAAAGATTCAACAGAACTCTGCTACAGATGCTGCGGACTCTGGAGGAAGACAAGAAGTTACAGTGGCCTCAGTTCTTGTCTGAAATGGTGTGGGCCTATAACAATCAGGTCCATTCTACAACGGGGTACTCTCCTTATACACTTCTCTTTGGGCGGTCTGGGTGAAGTATAGGAGAATTACAGTTGAATGATGTGGATGGGTTCCCTCCGAGGGATCCAACCTCTTGGGTGCGGGCGCATCGGCAGAGACTTGAGACGATCCATCGATTGGTGCGGCAGCGCCTGCAAGAACATCCCCATCCTGATAAGACCCCAGTGCAAGAAGCACCATTGCAACCAGGCGACCTGGTGCTAGTTCGTGTCAAGAAACCCCAAGGGAAATTGGAAAGCAGATGGGAGGCTTTGCCGTATCGTGTTGTTGGCCGCAAGTATGCGAATGGGCCAGTGTACCAGGTCCAGAAAGAAGGAACTGATTGTGTTTGAGTACTTCACCGAAATATGTTGCGCCTGTGTCATTCTGAAGGGACAAATCACGATGGGCCTGCCAATGTGAATGAGCTCCCACAGTCAGAGAATGGAGGTGCGGAATGGGCCTCCGACGAGGAGGATGATTGTTGGCCGATCCCTGCTCCTGGGGATGTTCCACCTGTGACTACTGTATCTCCGGCCTGTGCCCCCTCTGGTGCGGAATCCGCTGGTCCTTCTCAGCCCATAGCTGCAGCACCCCATAATATACCACCGGTCCTCAGACGGACCACTAGGCCAAATGCTGGTATTCCCCCTGTTCGGTATGCGCAGGATGAGTTTGTTTGGCCTGCCATACATCGGTATACTACCACCCTGTGCATAAAAGTACAACCCTCTGGATATACAGTCATAGGCAGGGACTGCCAATCTTAAAGTGGGGGGGAATATGTAAGAGACAGCCAATGTTGTCTTAAGCTTCATTTGTCTGTATAAACTGTTAATGTTGAATGTATTTCTGTGATTCTGTTCCTTTAAGACAGCAGCCATTGTAATTGTGACATGATGCTGGAGTGAGACCCCCCCCCCCCCCCTTTTATGTCAGCCTGCCTGTTCTGCAGACAGAGTGTGAGCAGAGAAGCAGGAAGTGACGAGACAGAGAGCAGCAGCCATCTTGGCAAGTGTTGTATTGAACTGGTGTGGAGATTTTTCTGTACAGCTAAGCTGTATCTTGGTCCAGAGACAAACAGAGTGTAAAGAGACAACAGGACTAGTGAGTCCACGTGAAAGGAACTGTGCTCAGTGGCTGATCAGTGAGACTGACATTGTGACTGTGTATATGGATACCACAGATAGAGACTCGCAGTGCTGTTGATGTACTGGACGGCACCTGCTAAATCCCGGCTTACATCCCAGCTCAGTGTATGGATTCGGCAGGACTGTCAGTGTGCTGAGTGGAATCTGCTGTTGGATTACATTGCATTCAGTTGGTTTCCCTGTCTGTTAAAGAGGACTTCATTTCTCCCAAGATCCTGATAACCGTGAGGAGAGGACGCTTCACTATAAAAGAAAGGACCGACTTTGGGCCCCACCGCGCGCTTCTACAGACTGTAAGCGGTCCACCTGGACCACTGGGAAAAGGGGGTGCACCTAAATGTGAAGTCAGGGTCAGTTAGGGATAGTTTTGAGTATATTGTTCATTCAGTGTCCATACTGCAGAAGTGGACAGAGTAAAAGTAGAAACCATTGCAGAATTTGCCTTGAAATTGTTCATGCTATATTGTATATTTTGCTTGTCTTTAGCCCTGTCATTTTACCTTTAACTAGCCTTTATTAACTTATAGTAAATATATATTTTTTTCTTGAACTACCGCGTGTGCGTTCATTTCTGGTTGCGGAGTCCAAACCACCTGCCTTGCTCTCGGTTCACAATGATCACCCACTTAATGTTAAGTTTTTGTAGGAATCTTTTAAAAGTGCCATTAACATGTGAGCTCAGAAAACAACTTGCTAAGAACAGAAGCAATAGGCTCTGTGGCGCAATGGATAGCGCATTGGACTTCTAGAAAAGAGTAGTTATTCAAAGGTTGTGGGTTTGAGTCCCACCAGGGTCGAGTTTTGGACCCAACCCAAAGTACAATCTTTGTCTCCAATCTTAAAGGCAGTGTGTTCCTGAACCCAGTCCTGCAGATACATAGGTTAACGTCAGCAGAATCCAACGGTCTTTTCCTCTTGCGAATGGGTGTCTCCGTTGTCACGAAATCTCTGCTTTTTTTCAATTTGAAAATGAGCGCTTTGACGTAACAAGGGCGTGGCCACAATGTCTAATATTAAAAGTTGCTGTATATTCTCAGGTGATTTTTGAACGGCTCAAAGGATAGAACCAGGCTTCATAGCCGAGGTTTTAGGGCACTGGTCAGAGGACATTAATAAGACAATGCTGCCTAGTATGCTGTTAAGGTGACTTTTATAAATATTTAAAAAACAAGGAGCGACAACAATATTAGAAATTTGAGTTGTTGTCTGTAGTCTCAAAATGATCACCCACTAGAGGTTAAGTTTTTGTAGGATTCTTTCACAAGTGTCATTGACATGTGAGCTCAGAAAACAACTTGCTAAGGACACAACAATAGGCTCTGTGGCGCAATGGATAGCGCATTGGACTTCTAGAAAAGAGTAGTTATTCAAAGGTTGTGGGTTCGATTCCTACCAGAGTCAAGTTTTGGACCCAACCCAAAGTACAATCTTTGTCTCCAATCTTAAAGGCAGTCTGTTCCCGAACTCAGTCCTACATATAGATAGGATAACGTCACCAGAATCCAACGGTATTTTCCCCTTGCGAATGGGTGTCTCCGTTGTCAAGAAATCTCTGCTTTTTTTTCAATTTGCAAAAGAGCGCTTTGACGTAACAAGGGCGAGGCCACATTGTCTAATATTAAAAGTTGCTGTATATTCTCAGGTGATTTTTGAACGGCGCAAAGGTTAGAACCAGGCTTTATAGCCGACATTTTAGAGCACTGGTTAGAGGACATAAATAAGACAATGCTGCCCAGTATGCTGTTAAGGTGACTTTTATAAATATTTAAAAAACAAGGAGCGACAACAATATTATAAAGTTAAGTTTTTGTTTGTAGTCTCAAAATGATCACCCACTTAATATTAAGTTTTTGTAGGAATCTTTCACAAGTGCCATTAACATGTGAGCTCAGAAAACAACTTGCTAACAGCAGAAGCAATAGGCTCTGTGGCGCAATGGATAGCGCATTGGACTTCTAGAAAAGAGTAGTTATTCAAAGGTTGTGGGTTCGAGTCCCACCAGAGTCGAGTTTTGGACCCAACCTAAAGTACAATCTTTGTATCCAAACTTAAAGGCAGTGTGTTCCCGAAACCAGTCATCAGATAGATAGGTTGACGTCACCAGAATCCAACGGTCTTTTCCCTTTGCGAATGGGTGTCTCAGTTGTCAAGAAATCTTTGCTTTTTTTCAATAAGAAAATGAGCGCTTTGACGTAACAAGGGCGTGGCAACAATGTCTAATATTAAAAGTTGCTGTATATTCTCAGGTGATTTTTGAAAGGCGCAAAGGACAGAACCAGCCTTCATAGCCGAGGATTTAGAGCACTGGTCAGAGGACATTAATAAGACAATGCTGCCTAGTATGCTGGTAAGATGACTTTTATAAATATCTAAAAAACAAGGAGCAACAACAATATTATAAAGTTGAGTTGTTGTCTGTAGTCTCAAAATGATCACCCACTAGATGTTAAGTTTTTGTAGGATTCTTTCACAAGTGCCATTCACATGTGAGCTCAGAAAACGACTTGCTAAGAACAGAAGCAGTAGGCTCTGTGGCGCAATGGATAGCGCAGTCTGTTCCCGAACCCAGTCCTACAGATAGATAGGTTAACGTCACCAGAATCCAACGGTATTTTCCCCTTGCAAATGGGTGTCTCCGTTGTCAAGAAATCTCTGCTTTTTTTTCAATATGAAAATGAGCGCTTTGACGTAACAAGGGCGTGGCAACAATGTCTAATATTAAAAGTTGCTGTATATTCTCAGGTGATTTTTGAACGGCGCAAAGGATAGAACCAGGCTTCATAGCCGAGGTTTTAAAGCACTGGTCAGAGGACATTAATAAGACAATGCTGCCTAGAATGCTGTTAAGGTGACTTTTATAAATATTTAAAAAACAAGGAGCGACAACAATATTAGAAAGTTGAGTTGTTGTCTGTAGTCTAAAAATGGTCACCCACTAGATGTTAAGTTTTGTAGGATTCTTTCACAAGTGCCATTGACATGTGAGCTCAGAAAACAACTTGCTAAGAACAAAACCAATAGGCTCTGTGGCGCAATGGATAGCGCATTGGACTTCTAAAAAAGAGTAGTTATTCAAAGGTTGTGGGTTCGAGTCCCACCAGAGTCGAGTTTTGGACCCAACCCAAAGTACAATCTTTGTCTCCAATCTTAAAGACAGTTTGTTCCCGAACCCAGTCTTGCAGATAGATAGATTAACGTCACCAGAATCCATCGGTATTTTCCCATTGCGAATGGATGTCTCCGTTGTCAAGAAATCTCTGCTTTTTTTCAATATGAAAATGAGTGCTTTGACGTAACAAGGGCGTGGCCACCATGTCTAATATTAAAAGTTGCTGTATATTCTGTGGTGATTTTTGAACGGTGTAAAGGATAGAACCAGGCTTCATAGCCGAGGTTTTAGAGCTCTGGTCAGAGGACATTAATAAGACAATGCTACCTAGTATGCTGTTAAGGTGACTTTTATAAATATTTAAAAAGCAAGAAGCGACAACAATATTAGAAAGTTGAGTTGTTGTCTGTAGTCTCAAAATGATCACCCACTAGATGTTAAGTTTTTGTAGGATTCGTTCACAAGTGCCATTGACATGTGAGCTCAGAAAACAACTTGCTAAAACCAGAAGCAATAGGCTCTGTGGCGCAATGGATAGCGCATTGGACTTCTAGTAAGGAGTAGTTATTCAAAGGTTGTGGGTTCGAGTCCCACCAGAGTCGAGTTTTGGACCCAACCCAAAGTACAATCTTTGTCTCCAATCTTAAAGGCAGTCTGTTCCCGAACCCAGTCCTGCAGATAGATAGGTTAACGTCACCAGAATCCAACGGTATTTTCCCCTTGCGAATGGGTGTCTCCGTTGTCAATAAATCTCTGCTTTTTTTCAATATGAAAATGAGCGCTTTGACGTAACAAGGGCGAGGCCACAATGTCTAATATTAAAAGTTGCTGTATATTCTCAGGTGATTTTTGAACGGCGCAAAGGATAGAACCAGGCTTCATAGCCGAGGATTTAGAGCACTGGTCAGAGGACATTAATAAGACATTGCTGCCTAGTATGCTGGTAAGATGACTTTTATAAATATCTAAAAAACAAGGAGCGACAACAATATTAGAAAGTTGAGTTGTTGTCTGTAGTCTCAAAATGATCACCCACTAGATGTTAAGTTTTTGTAGGATTCTTTCACAAGTGCCATTGACATGTGAGCTCAGAAAACAACTTGCTAAAACCAGAAGCAATAGGCTCTGTGGCGCAATGGATAGCGCATTGGACTTCTAGAAAACAGTAGTTATTCAAAGGTTGTGGGTTCGAGTCCCACCAGAGTCGAGTTTTGGACCCAACCCAAAGTACAATCTTTGTCTCCAATCTTAAAGGCAGTCTGTTCCCGAACCCAGTCCTGCAGATAGATAGGTTAACGTCACCAGAATCCAACGGTATTTTCCTCTTATGAATGGGTGTCTCCGTTGTCAAGAAATCTCTGCTTTTTTTCAATATGCAAATGGACGCTTTGACGTAACAAGGGCGTGGCCACAATGTCTAATATTAAAAGTTGCTGTATATTCTCAGGTGATTTTTGAAAGGCGCAAAGGACAGAACCAGGCTTCATAGCCGAGGATTTAGAGCACTGGTCAGAGGACATTAATAAGACAATGCTGCCTAGTATGCTGGTAAGATGACTTTTATAAATATCTAAAAAACAAGGAGCAACAACAATATTAGAAAGTTGAGTTGTTGTCTGTAGTCTCAAAATGATCACCCACTAGATGTTAAGTTTTTGTAGGATTCTTTCACAAGTGCCATTCACATGTGAGCTCAGAAAACGACTTGCTAAGAACAGAAGCAGTAGGCTCTGTGGCGCAATGGATAGCGCAGTCTGTTCCCGAACCCAGTCCTACAGATAGATAGGTTAACGTCACCAGAATCCAACGGTATTTTCCCCTTGCAAATGGGTGTCTCCGTTGTCAAGAAATCTCTGCTTTTTTTCAATTTGCAAATGAGCGCTTTGACGTAACAAGGGCATGGCCACAATGTCTAATATTAAAAGTTGCTGTATATTCTCAGGTGATTTTTGAAAGGCGCAAAGGATAGAACCAGGCTTCATAGCCGAGGTTTTAGAACACTGGTCAGAGGACATTAATAAGACAATGCTGCCTAGTATGCTGTTAAGGTGACTTTTATAAATATTTAAAAAACAAGGAGCGACAACAATATTAGAAAGTTGAGTTTTTGTCTGTAGTCTCAAAATGATCACCCACTAGATGTTAAGTTTTTGTAGGATTCTTTCACAAGTGCCATTGACATGTGAGCTCAGAAAACAACTTGCTAAAAACAGAAGCAATAGGCTCTGTGGCGCAATGGATAGCGCATTGGACTTCTAGAAAAGAGTAGTTATTCAAAGGTTGTGGGTTCGAGTCCCACCAGAGTCGAGTTTTGGACCCAACCCAAAGTACAATCTTTGTCTCCAATCTTAAAGGCAGTCTGTTCCCGAACCCAGTCCTGCAGATAGATAGGTTAACGTCACCAGAATCCAACGGTATTTTCCCCTTGCGAATGGGTGTCTCCGTTGTCAAGAAATCTCTGCTTTTTTTCAATATGCAAATGGGCGCTTTGACGTAACAAGGGCGTGGCCACAATGTCTAATATTAAAAGTTGCTGTATATTCTCAGGTGATTTTTGAAAGGCGCAAAGGACAGAACCAGGCTTCATAGCCGAGGATTTAGAGCACTGGTCAGAGGACATTAATAAGACAATGCTGCCTAGTATGCTGTTAAGGTGACTTTTATAAATATTTAAAAAACAAGGAGCGACAACAATATTAGAAAGTTGAGTTGTTGTCTGTAGTCTCAAAATGATCACCCACTAGATGTTAAGTTTTTGTAGGATTCTTTCACAAGTGCCATTGACATGTGAGCTCAGAAAACGACTTGCTAAGAACAGAAGCAGTAGGCTCTGTGGCGCAATGGATAGCGCAGTCTGCTCCCGAACCCAGTCCTGCAGATAGATAGGTTAACGTCACCAGAATCCAACGGTATTTTCCTCTTGTGAATGGGTGTCTCCGTTGTCAAGAAATCTCTGCTTTTTTTCAATTTGAAAATGAGCGCTTTGACGTAACAAGGGCGTGGCCACAATGTCTAATATTAAAAGTTGCTGTATATTCTCAGGTGATTTTTGAAAGGCGCAAAGGACAGAACCAGGCTTCATAGCCGAGGATTTAGAGCACTGGTCAGAGGACATTAATAAGACAATGCTGCCTAGTATGCTGGTGTAAGGTGACTTTTATAAATATCTAAAAAACAAGGAGCAACAACAATATTATAAAGTTGAGTTTTTGTCTGTAGTCTCAAAATGATCACCCACTAGATGTTAAGTTTTTGTAGGATTCTTTCACAAGTGCCATTGACATGTGAGCTCAGAAAACGACTTGCTAAGAACAGAAGCAGTAGGCTCTGTGGCGCAATGGATAGCGCAGTCTGCTCCCGAACCCAGTCCTGCAGATAGATAGGTTAACGTCACCAGAATCCAACGGTATTTTCCTCTTGCGAATGGGTGTCTCCGTTGTCAAGAAATCTCTGCTTTTTTTTCAATATGAAAATGAGCGCTTTGACGTAACAAGGGCGTGGCCACAATGTCTAATATTAAAAGTTGCTGTATATTCTCAGGTGATTTTTGAACGGCGCAAAGGATAGAACCAGGCCTCATAGCCGAGGTTTTAGAGCACTGGTCAGAGGACATTAATAAGACAATGCTGCCTAGTATGCTGTTAAGGTGACTTTTATAAATATTTAAAAAACAAGGAGCGACAACAATATTAGAAAGTTGAGTTGTTGTCTGTAGTCTCAAAATGATCACCCACTAGATGTTAAGTTTTTGTAGGATTCTTTCACAAGTGCCATTGACATGTGAGCTCAGAAAACAACTTGCTAAAGACAGAAGCAATAGGCTCTGTGGCGCAATGGATAGCGCATTGGACTTCTAGAAAAGAATAGTTATTCAAATGTTGTGGGTTCGAGTCCCCCCAGAGTCAAGTTTTGGACCCAACCCAAAGTACAATCTTTGTCTCCAATCTTAAAGGCAGTGTGTTCCCGAACCCAGTCCTGCAGATAGATAGGTTAACGTCACCAGAATCCAACGGTATTTTTCCTCTTGCGAATGGGTGTCTCCGTTGTCAAGAAATCTCTGCTTTTTTTCAATATGAAAATGAGCGCTTTGACGTAACAAGGGCGTGGCCACAATGTCTAATATTAAAAGTTGCTGTATATTCTCAGGTGATTTTTGAAAGGCGCAAAGGACAGAACCAGCCTTCATAGCCGAGGATTTAGAGCACTGGTCAGAGGACATTAATAAGACAATGCTGCCTAGTATGCTGTTAAGATGACTTTTATAAATATCTAAAAAACAAGGAGCGACAACAATATTAGAAAGTTGAGTTGTTGTCTGTAGTCTCAAAATGATCACCCACTAGATGTTAAGTTTTTGTAGGAATCTTTCACAAGTGCCATTAACATGTGAGCTCAGAAAACAACTTGCTAACAACAAAAGCAATAGGCTCGGTGGCGCAATGGATAGCGCATTGGACTTCTAGAAAAGAGTAGTTATTCAAAGGTTGTGGGTTCGAGTCCCCCCAGAGTCGAGTTTTGGACCCAACCCAAAGTACAATCTTTGTCTCCAATCTTAAAGGCAGTCTGTTCCCGAACCCAGTCCTGCAGATAGATAGGTTAACGTCACCAGAATCCAACAGTATTTTCCCCTTGCGAATGGGTGTCTCCGTTGTCAAGAAATCTCTGCTTTTTTTCTATATGAAAATGAGCGCTTTGACGTAACAAGGGCGTGGCCACAATGTCTAATATTAAAAGTTGCTGTATATTCTCAGGTGATTTTTGAACGGCGCAAAGGATAGAACCAGGCTTCATAGCCGAGGTTTTAGAGCACTGGTCAGAGGACATTAATAAGACAATGCTGCCTAGTATGCTGTTAAGGTGACTTTTATAAATATTTAAAAAACAAGGAGCGACAACAATATTAGAAAGTTGAGTTGTTGTCTGTAGTCTCAAAATGATCACCCACTAGATGTTAAGTTTTTGTAGGATTCTTTCACAAGTGCCATTGACATGTGAGCTCAGAAAACAACTTGCTAAAAACAGAAGCAATAGGCTCTGTGGCGCAATGGATAGCGCATTGGACTTCTAGAAAAGAGTAGTTATTCAAAGGTTGTGGGTTCGAGTCCCACCAGAGTCGAGTTTTGGACCCAACCCAAAGTAAAATCTTTGTCTCCAATCTTAAAGGCAGTCTGTTCCCGAACCCAGTCCTACAGATAGATAGGTTAACGTCACCAGAATCCAACGGTATTTTCCACTTGCAAATGGGTGTCTCCGTTGTCAAGAAATCTCTGCTTTTTTTCAATTTGCAAATGAGCGCTTTGACGGAACAAGGGCGTGGCCACATTGTCTAATATTAAAAGTTGCTGTATATTCTCAGGTGATTTTTGAAAGGCGCAAAGGACTGAACCAGGCTTCATAGCCGAGGTTTTAGAACACTGGTCTGAGGACGTTAATAAGACAATGTTGCCTAGTATGCTCTTAAGGTGACTTTTATAAATATTTAAAAAACAAGGAGCGACAACAATATTATAAAGGTGAGTTTTTGTCTGTAGTCTCAAAATGATCACCCACTTAATGTTAAGTTTTTGTAGGAATCTTTTAAAAGTGCCATTAACATGTGAGCTCAGAAAACAACTTGCTAAGAACAGAAGCAATAGGCTCTGTGGCGCAATGGATAGCGCATTGGACTTCTAGAAAAGAGTAGTTATTCAAAAGTTGTGGGTTCGAGTCCCACCAGGGTCGAGTTTTGAACCCAACCCAAAGCACAATCTTTGTCTCCAATCTTAAAGGCAGTGTGTTCCTGAACCCAGTCCTGCAGATAGATAGGTTAACGTCAGCAGAATCCAACGGTCTTTTCCTCTTGCGAATGGGTGTCTCCGTTGTCACGAAATCTCTGCTTTTTTTCAATTTGAAAATGAGCGCTTTGACGTAACAAGGGCGTGGCCACAATGTCTAATATTAAAAGTTGCTGTATATTCTCAGGTGATTTTTGAACGGCTCAAAGGATAGAACCAGGCTTCATAGCCGAGGTTTTAGAGCACTGGTCAGAGGACATTAATAAGACAATGCTGCCTAGTAGGCTGTTAAGGTGACTTTTATAAATATTTAAAAAACAAGGAGCGACAACAATATTAGAAATTTGAGTTGTTGTCTGTAGTCTCAAAATGATCACCCACTAGATGTTAAGTTTTTGTAGGATTCTTTCACAAGTGCCATTGACATGTGAGCTCAGAAAACAACTTGCTAAGAACACAACAATAGGCTCTGTGGCGCAATAGATAGTGCATTGGACTTCTAGAAAAGAGTAATTATTCAAAGGTGGTGGGTTCGATTCCCACCAGAGTCAAGATTTGGACCCAACCCAAAGTACAATCTTTGTCTCCAATCTTAAAGGCAGTCTGTTCCCGAACTCAGTCCTACATATAGATAGGATAGCGTCATCAGAATCCAACGGTATTTTCCCCTTGCGAATGGGTGTCTCCGTTGTCAAGAAATCTCTGCTTTTTTCAATTTGCAAAAGAGCGCTTTGACGTAACAAGGGGGGCGCAATGGATAGCGCATTGGACTTCTAGAAAAGAATAGTTATTCAAATGTTGTGGGTTCGAGTACCCCCAGCAGTCGAGTTTTGGACCCAACCCAAAGTACAATCTTTGTCTCCAATCTTAAAGGCAGTGTGTTCCCGAACCCAGTCATGCAGATAGATAGGTTAACGTCACCAGAATCCAACGGTATTTTCCTCTTATGAATGGGTGTCTCCGTTGTCAAGAAATCTCTGCTTTTTTTCAATATGCAAATGGGCGCGTTGATGTAACAAGGGCGTGGCCACAATGTCTAATATTAAAAGTTGCTGTATATTCTCAGGTGATTTTTGAACGGCGCAAAGGATAGAACCAGGCTACATAGCCGAGGATTTAGAGCACTGGTCAGAGGACATTAATAAGACAATGCTGCCTAGTATGCTGGTAAGATGACTTTTATAAATATCTAAAAAACAAGGAGCGACAACAATATTATAAAGTTGAGTTTTTGTCTGTAGTCTCAAAATGATCACCCACTAGATGTTAAGTTTTTGTAGTATTCTTTCACAAGTGCCATTGACATGTGAGCTCAGAAAACGACTTGCTAAGGACAGAAGCAGTAGGCTTTGTGGCGCAATGGATAGCGCAGTCTGTTCCCGAACCCAGTCCTACAGATAGATAGGTTAACGTCACCAGAATCCAACGGTATTTTCCCCTTGCAAATGGGTGTCTCCGTTGTCAAGAAATCTCTGCTTTTTTTCAATTTGCAAATGAGCGCTTTGACGTAACAAGGGCGTGGCCACATTGTCTAATGTTAAAAGTTGCTGTATATTCTCAGGTGATTTTTGAAAGGCGCAAAGGACTGAACCAGGCTTCATAGCTGAGGTTTTAGAGCACTGGTCAGAGGACATTAATAAGACAATGTTGCCTAGTATGCTCTTAAGGTGACTTTCATAAATATTTAAAAAACAAGGAGCGACAACAATATTATAAAGGTGAGTTTTTGTCTGTAGTCTCAAAATGATCACCCACTTAATGTTAAGTTTTTGTAGGAATCTTTTAAAAGTGCCATTAACATGTGAGCTCAGAAAACAACTTGCTAAGAACAGAAGCAATAGGCTTTGTGGCGCAATGGATAGCGCATTGGACTTCTAGAAAAGAGTAGTTATTCAAAGGTTGTGGGTTCGAGTCCCACCAGGGTCGAGTTTTGGACCCAACCCAAAGTACAATCTTTGTCTCCAATCTTAAAGGCAGTGTGTTCCTGAACCCAGTCGTGCAGATACATAGGTTAACGTCAGCAGAATCCAACGGTCTTTTCCTCTTGCGAATGGGTGTCTCCGTTGTCACGAAATCTCTGCTTTTTTTCAATTTGAAAATGAGCGCTTTGACGTAACAAGGGCGTGGCCACAATGTCTAATATTAAAAGTTGCTGTATATTCTCAGGTGATTTTTGAATGGCTCAAAGGATAGAACCAGGCTTCATAGCCGAGGTTTTAGAGCACTGGTCAGAGGACATTAATAAGACAATGCTGCCTAGTAGGCTGTTAAGGTGACTTTTATAAATAGTTAAAAAACAAGGAGCGACAACAATATTAGAAATTTGAGTTGTTGTCTGTAGTCTCAAAATGATCACCCACTAGATGTTAAGTTTTTGTAGGATTCTTTCACAAGTGTCATTGACATGTGAGCTCAGAAAACAACTTGCTAAGAACACAGCAATAGGCTCTGTGGCGCAATGGATAGCGCATTGGACTTCTAGAAAAGAGTAGTTATTCAAAGGTTGTGGGTTCGATTCCCACCAGAGTCAAGTTTTGGACCCAACCCAAAGTACAATCTTTGTCTCCAATCTTAAAGACAGTCTGTTCCCGAACTCAGTCCTACATATAGATAGGATAACGTCACCAGAATCCAACGGTATTTTCCCCTTGCGAATGGGTGTCTCCGTTGTCAAGAAATCTCTGCTTTTTTTCAATTTGCAAAATGAGCGCTTTGACGTAACAAGGGCGAGGCCACATTGTCTAATATTAAAAGTTGCTGTATATTCTCAGGTGATTTTTGAACGGCGCAAAGGATAGAACCAGGCTTTATAGCCGACATTTTAGAGCACTGGTTAGAGGACATAAATAAGACAATGCTGCCTAGTATGCTGTTAAGGTGACTTTTATAAATATTTAAAAAACAAGGAGCGACAACAATATTATAAAGTTGAGTTTTTGTTTGTAGTCTCAAAATGATCACCCACTTAATGTTAAGTTTTTGTAGGAATCTTTCACAAGTGCCATTAACATGTGAGCTCAGAAAACAACTTGCTAACAGCAGAAGCAATAGGCTCTGTGGCGCAATGGATAGCGCATTGGACTTCTAGAAAAGAGTAGTTATTCAAAGGTTGTGGGTTCGAGTCCCACCAGAGTCGAGTTTTGGACCCAACCTAAAGTACAATCTTTGTATCCAAACTTAAAGGCAGTGTGTTCCCGAAACCAGTCATCAGATAGATAGGTTGACGTCACCAGAATCCAACGGTCTTTTCCCCTTGCGAATGGGTGTCTCAGTTGTCAAGAAATCTTTGCTTTTTTTCAATAAGAAAATGAGCGCTTTGACGTAACAAGGGCGTGGCCACAATGTCTAATATTAAAAGTTGCTGTATATTCTCAGGTGATTTTTGAACGGCGCAAAGGATAGAACCAGGCTTCATAGCCGAGGTTTTAAAGCACTGGTCAGAGGACATTAATAAGACAATGCTGCCTAGTATGCTGTTAAGGTGACTTTTATAAATATTTAAAAAACAAGGAGCGACAACAATATTAGAAAGTTGAGTTGTTGTCTGTAGTCTCAAAATGGTCACCCACTAGATGTTAAGTTTTGTAGGATTCTTTCACAAGTGCCATTGACATGTGAGCTCAGAAAACAACTTGCTAAGAACAAAACAAATAGGCTCTGTGGCGCAATGGATAGCGCATTGGACTTCTAGAAAAGAGTAGTTATTCAAAAGTTGTGAGTTCGAGTCCCACCAGAGTCGAGTTTTGGACCCAACCCAAAGTACATTCTTTGTCTCCAATCTTAAAGACAGTCTGTTCCCGAACCCAGTCTTGCAGATAGATAGAATAACGTCACTAGAATCCAACGATATTTTCCCTTTGCGAATGGGTGTCTCCGTTGTCAAGATATCTCTGCTTTTTTTCAATATGAAAATGAGCGCTTTGACGTAACGAGGGCTTGGCCACAATGTCTCATAATAAAAGTTGCTGTATATTCTCAGGTGATTTTTGAACGGAGCAAAGGATAGAACCAGGCCTCATAGCCGAGGTTTTAGAGCACTGGTCAGAGGACATTAATAAGACAATGCTGCCTAGTATGCTGTTAAGGTGACTTTTATAAATATTTAAAAAACAAGGAGCGACAACAATATTAGAAAGTTGAGTTTTTGTCTGTAGTCTCAAAATGATCACCCACTAGATGTTAAGTTTTTGTAGGATTCTTTCACAAGTGCCATTGACATGTGAGCTCAGAAAACAACTTGCTAAGAGCAAAAGGAATAGGCTCTGTGGCGCAATGGATTGCGCATTGGACTTCTAGAAAAGAGTAGTTATGCAAAGGTTGTGGGTTCGAATCCCACCAGAATCGCAGTTTTGGACCCAACCCAAAGTACAATCTTTGTCTTCAATGTTAAAGGCAGTGTGTTCCCGAACCCAGTCCTGCAGATAGATAGGTTAACGTCACCAGAATCCAACTGTATTTTCCTCTTGCGAATGGGTGTCTCCGTTGTCAAGAAATCTCTGCTTTTTTTCAATATGAAAATGAGCGCTTTGACGTAACAAGGGTGTGGCCACAATGTCTAATATTAAAAGTTGCTGTATATTCTCAGGTGATTTTTGGAACGGCGCAAAGGATAGAACAAGGCTTCATAGCCGAGGGTTTAGAGCACTGGTCAGAGGACATTAATAAGACAATGCTGCCTAGTATGCTGTTAAGGTGACTTTTATAAATATTTAAAAAACATGGAGCGACAACAATATTAGAAAGTTGAGTTTTTGTCTGTAGTCTCAAAATGATCACACACTTAATGTTAAGTTTTTGTAGGAATCTTTCACAAGTGCCATTGACATGTGAGCTCAGAAAACAACTTGCTAAAATCTGAAGCAGGAGGCTTTCTGGCGCAATGGATAGCGCATTGGACTTCTAGTAAAGAGTAGTTATTCAAAGGTTGTGGGTTCGAGTCCCACCAGAGTCGAGTTTTGGACCCAACCCAAAGTACAATCTTTGTCTCCAATCTTAAAGGCAGTCTGCTCCCGAACCCAGTCCTGCAGATAGATAGGTTAACGTCACCAGAATCCAACGGTAATTTCCCCTTGCAAATGGGTGTCTCCGTTGTCAAGAAATCTCTGCTTTTTTTCAATTTGCAAATGAGCGCTTTGACGTAACAAGGGCGTGGCCACATTGTCTAATATTAAAAGTTGCTATATATTCTCAGGTGATTTTTGAAAGCTGCAAAGGACTGAACAAGGCTTCATAGCTGAGGTTTTAGAGCACTGGTCAGAGGACATTAATAAGACAATGTTGCCTAGTATGCTCTTAAGGTGACTTTCATAAATATTTAAAAAACAAGGAGCGACAACAATATTATAAAGGTGAGTTTTTGTCTGTAGTCTCAAAATGATCACCCACTTAATGTTAAGTTTTTGTAGGAATCTTTTAAAAGTGCCATTAACATGTGAGCTCAGAAAACAACTTGCTAAGAACAGAAGCAATAGGCTCTGTGGCGCAATGGATAGCGCATTGGACTTCTAGAAAAGAGTAGTTATTCAAAGGTTGTGGGTTCGAGTCCCACCAGGGTCGAGTTTTGGACCCAACCCAAAGTACAATCTTTGTCTCCAATCTTAAAGGCAGTGTGTTCCTGAACCCAGTCGTGCAGATACATAGGTTAACGTCAGCAGAATCCAACGGTCTTTTCCTCTTGCGAATGGGTGTCTCTGTTGTCACGAAATCTCTGCTTTTTTTCAATTTGAAAATGAGCGCTTTGACGTAACAAGGGCGTGGCCACAATGTCTAATATTAAAAGTTGCTGTATATTCTCAGGTGATTTTTGAATGGCTCAAAGGATAGAACCAGGCTTCATAGCCGAGGTTTTAAAGCACTGGTCAGAGGACATTAATAAGAGAATGCTGCCTAGTAGGCTGTTAAGGTGACTTTTATAAATAGTTAAAAAACAAGGAGCGACAACAATATTAGAAATTTGAGTTGTTGTCTGTAGTCTCAAAATGATCACCCACTAGATGTTAAGTTTTTGTAGGATTCTTTCACAAGTGTCATTGACATGTGAGCTCAGAAAACAACTTGCTAAGAACACAGCAATAGGCTCTGTGGCGCAATGGATAGCGCATTGGACTTCTAGAAAAGAGTAGTTATTCAAAGGTTGTGGGTTCGATTCCCACCAGAGTCAAGTTTTGGACCCAACCCAAAGTACAATCTTTGTCTCCAATCTTAAAGACAGTCTGTTCCCGAACTCAGTCCTACATATAGATAGGATAACGTCACCAGAATCCAACGGTATTTTCCCCTTGCGAATGGGTGTCTCCGTTGTCAAGAAATCTCTGCTTTTTTTCAATTTGCAAAAGAGCGCTTTGACGTAACAAGGGCGAGGCCACATTGTCTAATATTAAAAGTTGCTGTATATTCTCAGGTGATTTTTGAACGGCGCAAAGGATAGAACCAGGCTTTATAGCCGACATTTTAGAGCACTGGTTAGAGGACATAAATAAGACAATGCTGCCTAGTATGCTGTTAAGGTGACTTTTATAAATATTTAAAAAACAAGGAGCGACAACAATATTATAAAGTTGAGTTTTTGTTTGTAGTCTCAAAATGATCACCCACTTAATATTAAGTTTTTGTAGGAATCTTTCACAAGTGCCATTAACATGTGAGCTCAGAAAACAACTTGCTAATAGCAGAAGCAATAGGCTCTGTGGCGCAATGGATAGCGCATTGGACTTCTAGAAAAGAGTAGTTATTCAAAGGTTGTGGGTTCGAGTCCCACCAGAGTCGAGTTTTGGACCCAACCTAAAGTACAATCTTTGTATCCAAACTTAAAGGCAGTGTGTTCCCGAAACCAGTCATGCAGATAGATAGGTTGACGTCACCAGAATCCAACGGTCTTTTCCCTTTGCGAATGGGTGTCTCAGTTGTCAAGAAATCTTTGCTTTTTTTTCAATAAGAAAATGAGCGCTTTGACGTAACAAGGGCGTGGCAACAATGTCTAATATTAAAAGTTGCTGTATATTCTCAGGTGATTTTTGAACGGCGCAAAGGATAGAACCAGGCTTCATAGCCGAGGTTTTAAAGCACTGGTCAGAGGACATTAATAAGACAATGCTGCCTAGTATGCTGTTAAGGTGACTTTTATAAATATTTAAAAAACAAGGAGCGACAACAATATTAGAAAGTTGAGTTGTTGTCTGTAGTCTCAAAATGATCACCCACTAGATGTTAAGTTTTGTAGGATTCTTTCACAAGTGCCATTGACATGTGAGCTCAGAAAACAACTTGCTAAGAACAAAACAAATAGGCTCTGTGGCGCAATGGATAGCGCATTGGACTTCTAGAAAAGAGTAGTTATTCAAAAGTTGTGAGTTCGAGTCCCACCAGAGTCGAGTTTTGGACCCAACCCAAAGTACATTCTTTGTCTCCAATCTTAAAGACAGTCTGTTCCCGAACCCAGTCTTGCAGATAGATAGAATAACGTCACTAGAATCCAACGATATTTTCCCTTTGCGAATAGGTGTCTCCGTTGTCAAGATATCTCTGCTTTTTTTCAATATGAAAATGAGCGCTTTGACCTAACGAGGGCTTGGCCACAATGTCTCATAATAAAAGTTGCTGTATATTCTCAGGTGATTTTTGAACGGAGCAAAGGATAGAACCAGGCTTCATAGCCGAGGTTTTAGAGTACTGGTCAGAGGACATTAACAAGACAATGCTGCCTAGTATGCTGTTAAGGTGACTTTTATAAATATTTAAAAAACAAGGAGCGACAACAATATTAGAAAGTTGAGTTGTTGCCTGTAGTCTCAAAATGATCACCCACTAGATGTTAAGTTTTTGTAGGATTCTTTCACAAGTGTCATTGACATGTGAGCTCAGAAAACAACTTGCTAAGAGCAAAAGGAATAGGCTCTGTGGCGCAATGGATTGCGCATTGGACTTCTAGAAAAGAGTAGTTATTCAAAGGTTGTGGGTTCGAATCCCACCAGAATCGCATTTTGGACCCAACCCAAAGTACAATCTTTGTCTTCAATGTTAAAGGCAGTGTGTTCCCGAACCCAGTCCTGCAGATAGATAGGTTAACGTCATCAGAATCCAACTGTATTTTCCTCTTGCGAATGGGTGTCTCCGTTGTCAAGAAATCTCTGCTTTTTTTCAATATGAAAATGAGCGCTTTGACGTAACAAGGGTGTGGCCACAATGTCTAATATTAAAAGTTGCTGTATATTCTCAGGTGATTTTGGAACGGCGCAAAGGATAGAACCAGGCTTCATAGCCGAGGGTTTAGAGCACTGGTCAGAGGACATTAATAAGACAATGCTGCCTAGTATGCTGTTAAGGTGACTTTTATAAATATTTAAAAAACATGGAGCGACAACAATATTAGAAAGTTGAGTTTTTGTCTGTAGTCTCAAAATGATCACACACTTAATGTTAAGTTTTTGTAGGAATCTTTCACAAGTGCCATTGACATGTGAGCTCAGAAAACAACTTGCTAAAATCTGAAGCAGTAGGCTTTCTGGCGCAATGGATAGCGCATTGGACTTCTAGTAAAGAGTAGTTATTCAACGGTTGTGGGTTCGAGTCCCACCAGAGTCGAGTTTTGGACCCAACCCTAAGTACAATCTTTGTCTCCAATCTTAAAGGCAGTCTGCTCCCGAACCCAGTCCTGCAGATAGATAGGTTAACGTCACCAGAATCCAACGGTAATTTCCCCTTGCAAATGGGTGTCTCCGTTGTCAAGAAATCTCTGCTTTTTTTCAATTTGCAAATGAGCGCTTTGACGTAACAAGGGCGTGGCCACATTGTCTAATATTAAAAGTTGCTGTATATTCTCAGGTGATTTTTGAAAGCTGCAAAGGACTGAACAAGGCTTCATAGCTGAGGTTTTAGAGCACTGGTCAGAGGACATTAATAAGACAATGCTGCCTAGTATGCTCTTAAGATGACTTTTATAAATATTTAAAAAACAAGGAGTGACAACAATGTTATGAAGTTGAGTTTTTTTCTGTAGTCTCATAATGATCACACACTTAATGTTAAGTTTTTGTAGGAATCTTTCAAACGTGCCATTAACATGTGAGCTCTGAAAACAACTTGCTAAGAACAGACTCAGTAGGCTCTGTGGCGCAATGGATAGCGCATTGGACTTCTAGAAAAGAGTAATTATTCTAAGGTTGTGGGTTCGAGTCCCACCAGAGTCGAGTTTTGGACCCAACCCAAAGTACAATCTTTGTCTCCAATCTTAAAAGCAGCCTGTTCCCGAACCCAGTCCTGCAGATAGATAGGTTAACGTCACCAGAATCCAACGGTATTTTCCCCTTGCGAATGGGTGTCTCCGTTGTCAAGAAATCTCTGCTTTTTTTCAATATGAAAATGAACGCTTTGACGTAACAAGGGCGTGGCCACAATGTCTAATATTAAAAGTTGCTGTATATTCTCAGGTGATTTTTGAACGGAGCAAAGGATAGAACTAGGCTTCATAGCCGAGGTTTTAGAGCACTGGTCAGAGGACATTAATAAGACAATGCTGCCTAGTATGCTGTTAAGATGACTTTTATAAATATTTAAAAAACAAGGAGCGACAACAATATTAGAAAGTTTAGTTGTTGTCTGTAGTCTCAAAATGATCACCCACTAGATGTTAAGTTTTTGTAGGATTCTTTCACAAGTGCCATTGACATGTGAGCTCAGAAAACAACTTGCTAAAAACAGAAACAATAGGCTCTGTGTCGCAATGGATAGCGCATTGGACTTCTGGAAAAGTGTAGTTATTCAAAGGTTGTGGGTTCGAGTCCCACCAGAGTCGAGTTTTGGACACAACCCAAAGTACAATCTTTGTCTCCAATCTTAAAGGCAGTCTGTTCCCGAACCCAGTCCTGCAGATAGATAGGTTAACGTCACCAGAATCCAACGGTATTTTCCTCTTGCGAATGGGTGTCTCCGTTGTCAAGAAATCTCTGCGTTTTTTCAATATGCAAATGAGCGCTTTGACGTAACAAGAGCGTGGTCACAATGTCTAATATTAAAAGTTGCTGTATATTCTCAGGTGATTTTTGAAACGCGCAAAGGACAGAACCAGGCTTCATAGCCGAGGATTTAGAGCACTGGTCAGAGGACATTAATAAGACAATTCTGCCTAGTATGCTGGTAAGATGACTTTTATAAATATCTAATAAACAAGGAGAGACAACAATATTAGAAAGTTGAGTTGTTGTCTGTAGTCTCAAAATGATCACCCACTAGATGTTAAGTTTTTGTAGGATTCTTTCACAAGTGCCATTGACATGTGAGCCCAGAAAACAACTTGCTAAGAACAGAAGCTATAGTCTCTGTGGCGCAATAGATAGCGAATTGGACTTCTAGAAAACAGTAGTTATTCAAAGGTTATGGGTTCGAGTCCCACCAGAGTCGAGTTTTGGACTCAACCCAAAGTACAATCTTTGTCTCCAATTTTAAAGGCAGTCTGTTCCCGAACCCAGTCCTACAGATAGATAGGTTAACGTCACCAGAATCCAACGGTATTTTCCCCTTGCGAATGGGTGTCTCCGTTGTCAAGAAATCTTTGCTTTTTTTCAATTTGCAAATGAGCGCTTTGACGTAACAAGGGTGTGGCCACATTGTTTAATATTAAAAGTTGCTGTGTATTTTCAGGTGATTTTTCAAAGGCGCAAAGGACAGAACCAGGCTTCATAGCCGAGGTTTTAGAGCACTGGTCAGAGGACATTAATAAGACAATGCTGCCTAGTATGCTGTTAAGGTGACTTTTATAAATATTTAAAAAACAAGGAGCGACAACAATATTAGAAAGTTTAGTTGTTGTCTGTAGTCTCAAAATGATCACCCACTAGATGTTAAGTTTTTGTAGGATTCTTTCACAAGTGCCATTGACATGTGAGCTCAGAAAACAACTTGCTAAAAACAGAAACAATAGGCTCTGTGGCGCAATGGATAGCGCATTGGACTTCTAGAAAAGAGTATTTATAGTTATTGATGGCGCCGCTGGAGTGGCTGCCAGCTACAGCAGCTCTGAGACCCTTTATCTTATTTTTCTTTCTATGTCTCGTTTTGTACCTCTCTACTTAAGGACTTTGCACTATGAAGAAACACACAAAGACTTGGACCCTTGTGATACTTTTTTTTTTGTTTTTTGTTTTTTTTTTTGTATCTGTCTTTTTGTTCTGCTTGAAAATGGTATCTTTTGTGTATGCAGACAATTCCTTTGTCTATACAAGAGAGGAAATTCTGCAGCTCAGAGGCACAGCAGGACGGCATACCATCTGGTCACACATCCCCCGCGAGATTTGGAGAAAGAAAAAGCGGGTGAGTGGATGCAGAGCTGGTACTCTTCAGAGGATTAAAAAGAGGTGTTACCGACCAGCTGTTCCCTCCATCATCATGGGCAATGTGAGATCTCTTGCAAACAAGATGGATGAACTAACAGCGCTCACCAGGCATAATCAGGAGTTTCGGGCGTGCAGCATAATGCTACTTACAGAGACTTGGCTCACTGAAGTTACTCCTGACCCTCTGGTCTCCTTGGATGGTTTTAAACTCCTTCGGGCAGACAGGACAAGGGAGAGCGGTAAGAAGAAAGGAGGAGGGCTGGCAATGTTTGTGAATAATAGATGGTGTAATCCTAGGCACATTGTGATTAAGGAGCAAACTTGCTGTAAGGACATTGAACTATTAGCTGTGAGCATGAGACCTTTCTATCTACCAAGGGAACTATCACATGTCATCGTGATAACTGCATATGTCCCCCCCTCTGCGAAAGCTGACACTGCCTGCGAGGTCCTACAAGCCACGCTGAGCCAGTTACAGTTAAAACATCCCCAGGCCCTCTTTCTTCTGTCGGGTGATTTCAACCATGCCTCTCCATCATCCACACTGCCCAGTTTCACACAGTATGTAACCTGCCACACAAGAGACAACAAAACACTGGACTTGTTCTTTGCCAACGTGAGGGAGGCATATAACTCATCAGCCCTACCGCCCCTGGGGAGATCGGATCACAACCTAGTACATCTCCGACCTGTGTACAAGCCACTTGTACGTAGAGAACCAGCTGTCACCCGCACAGTGAGGATATGGTCCGAGGAGAGTGATGAGGCTCTGAGGGATTGTTTTGACACAACCGCATGGGAAGTTCTGCAGGATTCTTATGGAGAAGATATAGAAGGACTCACACACTGCATAACGGACTACATTAATTTTTGTGTGGACAACACACTACCCACAAAAGTGGTGAGGTGCTTCTCCAATAACAAACCATGGATTAACTCTGATATAAAAACACTACTTAAGGAGAAAAAGATGGCATTCAGGACAAGAGATAAGGAGGGGTTGAGGGAAGTACAAAAGGAGCTTAGGAATCAAATCAGGCAGGGAAAAGCCAGTTATAAAGAAAAAATGGAAAAGCAAATGGAAAGAAAAGACATAAGGGGGGTCTGGGAGGGGCTTAAGTCAATTTTGGGTCATAAACAGTCTGTCTGCCAGATTGAGGCAGATGTTAATTGGCTTAATGAACTAAACCTATTCTTCAACAGATTTGATCACACACCAGCTCCTCCCACCCCAGTATGTCCTTCAGCTTCCCCCACCACAATGACTTCTCCCCATGCGGCCACTTCCCAACAGACCAGTAAATCCAGATATCCGTCTTTATCTGGCCACAGTCTGACCTTCACACGGGCCCAGGTGAGGAAGGAGATGAAAAAGATCAAGGCGAGGAAAGCCGCAGGGCCAGATGACATCAGTGCAAGGCTAATTAAGACTTGCGGGGACCAGATGTGTGGTATAATTACATATATGTATAATATGAGCCTGAGGCAGGAAATAGTCCCTGAATTATGGAAATCTTCTTGTGTGGTACCATTTCCAAAGAAACCCCACCCTATGGACCTCAACGACTACAGACCTGTAGCACTGACATCCCACCTGATGAAGATCTTAGAGAGATTGGTTCTCACACATCTACGCCCTCTAGTGAGCCCCGCTATGGACCCCTTGCAGTTTGCTTATCGGCCGGGCATTGGGGTAGATGATGCCATCATCCATCTTCTGCACAGGGCTCTGTCTCACCTGGAGAAACCAGGGAACACAGTGAGAATAATGTTCTTTGACTTCTCCAATGCTTTTAACACCATACAGCCCAGGTTATTGAGGGACAAGCTGGGCCTTGCTGGAGTGGACCACCACCTCTCCAACTGGATCCTAGACTACCTCACAAATCGACCTCAATACGTGAGAGCCCGAGACTGTGTGTCAGGTACCGTGATCTGTAATACGGGGGCACCTCAGGGTATGGTTCTCGCCCCTTTCCTCTTCACACTGTACACTGCAGATTTTAGGTGCAACTCATCCAGCTGCTACCTACAGAAGTATTCTGACGACTCTGCAATAGTGGGTCTCATCACAGATGATGATGACAGGGAGTACAGAGAACTGAACCAGGACTTTGTGGACTGGTGCCACCGGAACCACCTGAAGATTAACGCGGGGAAGACCAAGGAGATGGTGGTGGACTTCCGCAAAGGCAGAAGCCCTCCTAAACCAGTGGACATCCTGGGGACGGGCATCGAGATTGTGAACACCTATAAGTACCTGGGTTTGCTCCTTAATAATAAGCTGGACTGGGCAGATCATATGGAGGCCCTGTACAGGAAAGGCCACAGCAGGCTCTACCTGCTTAGGAAACTGAGAGCCTTTGGAATCCGGGGGGCACTTCTTAGAACTTTCTTCAACTCGGTAGTGGCATCAGCCACCTTCTTTGGAGTGGCCTGCTGGGGGAGCAGTATATCAACCAGGGACAGAAATAAACTTGACAAGCTGATTAGAAAGGCCAGCTCTGTCCTGGGGAGCCCACTGGACCCAGTGCAGGTGGTGGGTGACAGAAGGATACTGTTCGTGGTGAGCTCCATGCAGAAGAAGTCCCATCCCATGCATGAGACTGTGATCGCGCTGAGCAGTACTGTCAGTGACCGACTGCTCCACCCTAGGTGTGAGAAGGAGCGCTATCGGAAGTCTTTCCTCCCCACCGCGGTTAGGCTGTACAACCAACACCGACCTAAGCGGAGATCATTACACACAGAGAACTGAAATATCTCTCTGCCTGTTTAAATCCCCCCCCCCTGCTACGTCCTATCTGTCTGTCTGCTATTAATGTAATGCCTCTCACCTTGGAACATTCCTGTACAATTTGTATTTGTATCTGCTTATCTTTGCTGCTGTAACACACTGAATTTCCCCATTGTGGGACTATTAAAGGACTATTATTATTATTCAAAGGTTGTGGGTTCGAGTCCAACCAGAGTCGAGTTTTGGATCCAACCCAAAGTACAATCTTTGTCTCCAATCTTAAAGGCGGTCTGCTTCCGAACCCAGTCCTGCAGATAGATAGGTTAACGTCACCAGAATCCAACGATAT
This sequence comes from Leptodactylus fallax, assembly GCA_947044405.1. Lineage (NCBI taxonomy): Eukaryota > Metazoa > Chordata > Amphibia > Anura > Leptodactylidae > Leptodactylus > Leptodactylus fallax. Next base: position 27,712 of record CAMRHE010000897.1, read on the forward strand.
TTTCCCCTTGCGAATGGGTGTCTCCGTTGTCAAGAAATCTTTGCTTTTTTTCAATATGAAAATGAGCGCTTTGACGTAACAAGGGCATGGCCACATTGTCTAATATTAAAAGTTGCTGTATATTCTCAGGTGATTTTTGAAAGGCGCAAAGGACAGAACCAGGCTTCATAGCCAAGGATTTAGAGCACTGGTCAGAGGACATTAATAAGACATTGCTGCCTAGTATGCTGGTAAGTTGACTTTTATAAATATCTAAAAAACAAGGAGCAACAACAATATTAGAAAGTTGAGTTGTTGTCTCTAGTCTCAAAATGATCACCCACTAGATGTTAAGTTTTTGTAGGATTCTTTCACAAGTGCCATTGACATGTGAGCTCAGAAAACAACTTGCTAAGAACAGAAGCAATAGGCTCTGTGGCGCAATGGATAGCGCATTGGACTTCTAGTAAAGAGTAGTTATTCAAAGGTTGTGGGATCGAACCCCACCAGAGTCGAGTTTTGAACCCAACCCAAAGTACAATGTTTGTCTCCAATCTTAAAGGCAGTCTGCTCCCGAACCCAGTCCTGCAGATAGATAGGTTAACGTCACTAGAATCCAACGATATTTTCCCCTTGCGAATGGGTGTCTCCGTTGTCAAGATATCTCTGCTTTTTTTTCAATATGAAAATGAGCGCTTTGACGTAACAAGGGCGTGGCCACAATGTCTAATATTAAAAGTTGCTGTATATTCTCAGGCGATTTTTGAACGGCGCAAAGGATAGAACCAGGCTTCATAGCCGAGGTTTTAGAGCACTGGTCAGAGGACATTAATAAGACAATGCTGCCTAGTATGCTGTTAAGGTGCCTTTTATAAATATTTAAAAAACAAGGAGCAACAACAATATTAGAAAATTGAGTTGTTGTCTGTAGTCTCAAAATGATCACCCACTAGATGTTAAGTTTTTGTAGGATTCTTTCACAAGTGCCATTGACATGTGAGCTCAGAAAACAACTTGCTAAGAACACAAGCTATATTCTCTGTGGCGCAATAGATAGCGAATTGGACTTCTAGAAAACAGTAGTTATTCAAAGGTGATGGGTTCGAGTCCCACCAGAGTCGAGTTTTGGACCCAACCCAAAGTACAATCTTTGTCTCCAATCTTAAAGGCAGACTGTTCCCGAACCCAATCCTACAGATAGATAGGTTAACGTCACCAGAATCCAACAGTATTTTCCCCTTGCGAATGGGTGTCTCCGTTGTCAAGAAATCTCTGCTTTTTTTCAATTTGCAAATGAGCGCTTTGACGTAACAAGGGCGTGGCCACATTGTCTAATATTAAAAGTTGCTGTATATTCTCAAATGATTTTTGAAAGGCGCAAAGGACAAAACCAGGCTTCATAGCCGAGGGTTTAGAGCACTGGTCAGAGGACATTAATAAGACAATGCTGCCTAGTATTCTGTTAAGGTGACTTTTATAAATATTTAAAAAACAAGGAGCGACAACAATATTATAAAGTTGAGTTTTTGTCTGTAGTCTCAAAATGATCACACACTTAATGTTAAGTTTTTGTAGGAATCTTTCACAAGTGCCATTAACATGTGAGCTCACAAAACAACTTGCTAACAACAGAAGCAATAGGTTCGGTGGCGCAATGGATAGCGCATTGGATTTCTAGAAAAGAGAAGTTATTCAAAGGTTGAGGGTTCGAATCCCACCAGAGTCGAGTTTTGGATCTAACCCAAAGTACAATCTATGTCTCCAATCTTAAAGGCAGTCTGTTCCCGAACCCAGTCCTGCAGATAGATAGGTTAACGTCACCAGAATCCAACGGTATTTTCCCCTTGCGAATGGGTGTCTCCGTTGTCAAGAAATCTCTGCTTTTTTTCAATATGAAAATGAGCGCTTTGACGTAACAAGGGCGTGGCCACAATGTCTAATATTAAAAGTTGCTGTATATTCTGAGGTGATTTTTGAACGGTGTAAAGGACAGAACCAGGCTTCATAGCCGAGGTTTTAGAGCACTGGTCAGAGGACATTAATAAGACAATGCTGCCTAGTATGCTGTTAAGGTGACTTTTATAAATATTTAAAAAACAAGGAGCGACAACAATATTAGAAAGTTGAGTTATTGTCTGTAGTCTCAAAATGATCACCCACTAGATGTTAAGTTTTTGTAGGAATCTTTCACAAGTGCCATTGACATGTGAGCTCAGAAAACAACTTGCTAAAATCTGAAGCAATAGGCTCTGTGGTGCAATGGATAGCGCATTAGACTTCTAGAAAAGAGTAATTATTCAAAGGTTGTGGGTTCGAGTCCCACCAGAGTCGAGTTTTGGACCCAACCCAAAGTACAATCTTTGTCTCCAATCTTAAAGGCAGTCTGTTCCCAAACCCAGTCCTGCAGATAGATAGGTTATCACCAGAATCCAACGGTATTTTCCTCTTGCGAATGGGTGTCTCAAGTTGTCAAGAAATCTCTGCATTTTTTCAATATGCAAATGAGCGCTTTGACGTAACAAGAGCGTGGCCACAATGGCTAATATTAAAAGTTGCTGTATATTCTCAGGTGATTTTTGAAAGGCGCAAAGGACAGAACCAGGCTTCATAGCCGAGGATTTAGAGCACTGGTCAGAGGACATTAATAAGACATTGCTGCCTAGTATGCTGCTAAGATGACTTTTATAAATATCTAAAATACAAGGAGCAACAACAATATTAGAAAGGTGAGATGTTGTCTGTAGTCTCAAAATGATTACCCACTAGATGTTAAGTTTTTGTAGGATTCTTTCACAAGTGCCATTGACATGTGAGCTCAGAAAACAACTTGCTAAGAACAGAAGCAGTAGGCTCTGTGGCGCAATGGATAGCGCATTGGACTTCTAGTAAAGATTAGTTATTCAAAGGTTGTGGGTTCGAGTCCCACCAGAGTCGAGTTTTGGACCCAACCCAAAGTACAATCTTTGTCTCCAATCTTAAAGGCGGTCTGCTCCCCAACCCAGTCCTGCAGATAGATAGGTTAACGTCACCAGAATCCAACGGTATTTTCCCCTTGCGAATGGGTGTCTCCGTTGTCAAGAAATCTTTGCTTTTTTTCAATATGAAAATGAGCGCTTTGACGTAACAAGGGCATGGCCACATTGTCTAATATTAAAAGTTGCTGTATATTCTCAGGTGATTTTTGAACGGCGCAAAGGATAGAACCAGGCTTCATAGCCGAGGTTTTAGAGCACTGGTCAGAGGACATTAATAAGACAATGCTGCCTAGTATGCTGTTAAGGTGACTTTTATAAATATTTAAAAAACAAGGAGCGACAACAATATTAGAAAGTTGAGTTGTTGTCTGTAGTCTCAAAATGATCACCCACTAGATGATAAGTTTTTGTAGGATTCTTTCACAAGTGTCATTAACATGTGAGCTCAGAAAACAACTTGCTAAGAACAGAAGCAATAGGCTCTGTGGCGCAATGGATAGCGCATTGGACTTCTAGAAAAGAATAATTATTCAAAGGTTGTGGGTTTGAGTCCCACCAGAGTCGAGTTTTCTACCCAACCCAAAGTACAATCTTTGTCTCCAATCTTAAAGGCAGTCTGTTCCCGAACCCAGTCCTGCAGATAGATAGGTTAACGTCACCAGAATCCAACTGTATTTTCCCATTGCGAATGGGTGTCTCCGTTGTGAAGAAATCTCTGCGTTTTTTCAATATGCAAATGAGCGCTTTGACGTAACAAGGGCGTGGCCACATTGTCTAATATTAAAAGTTGCTGTATATTCTCAGGTGATTTTTGAAAGGCACAAAGGACTGAACCAGGCTTCATAGCTGAGGTTTTAGAGCACTGGTCAGAGGACATTAATAAGACAATGCTGCCTAGTATGCTCTTAAGGTGACATTCATAAATATTTAAAAAACAAGGAGCGACAACAATATTATGAAGTTGAGTTTTTGTCTGTAGTCTCAAAATGATAACACACTTAATGTTAAGTTTTTGTAGGAATTTTTCACAAGTGCCATTAACATGTGAGCTCAGAAAACAACTTACTAACAACAGAAGCAATAGGTTCGGTGGCGCAATGGATAGCGCATTGGACTTCTAGAAAGGAATAGTTATTCAAAGGTTGAGAGTTCGAGTCCCACCAGAGTCGAGTTTTGGATCCAACCCAAAGTACAATCTATGTCTCCAATCTTAAAGGCAGTCTGTTCCTGAACCCAGTCCTGCAGATAGATAGGTTGACGTCGCCAGAATCCAACGGTATTTTCCACTTGCGAATGGGTGTCTCCGTTGTCAAGAAAACTCTGCTTTTTTTCAATGTGCAAATGAGCGCTTTGACGTAACAAGGGCGTGGCCACAGTGTCTAATATTAAAAGTTGCTGTATATTCTCAGGTGATTTTTGAAAGGTGCAAAGGACTGAACCAATCTTCATAGCTGAGGTTTTAGAGCACTGGTCAGAGGACATTAATAAGACAATGCTGCCTAGTATGCTGTTAAGGTGACTTTTATAAATATCTAAAAAAACAAGGAGCGACAAGAATATTAGAAAGTTGAGTTGTTGTCTGTAGTCTCAAAATGTTCACCCACTAGATGTTAAGTTTTTGTAGGATTCTTTCACAAGTGCCATTGACATGTGAGCTCAGAAAACAACTTGCTAAAAATGGAAGCAATAGACCCTGTGGCGCAATGGATAGCGCATTAGACTTCTAGAAAAGAGTAGTTATTCAAAGGTTGTGGGTTCGAGTCCCACCAGAGTCGAGTTTTGGACCCAACCCAAAGTACAATCTTTGTCTCCAATCTTAAAGGCAGTCTGTTCCCGAACCCAGTCCTACAGATAGATAGGTTAACGTCACCAGAATCCAACGGTATTTTCCTCTTGCGAATGGGTGTCTCCGTTGTCAAGAAATCTCTGCTTTTTTTTCAATATGAAAATGAGCGCTTTGACGTAACAAGGGTGTGGCCACAATGTCTAATATTAAAAGTTGCTGTATATTCTCAGGTGATTTTTGAACGGCACAAAGGATAGAACCAGGCTTCATAGCTGAGGTTTTAGAGCACTGGTCAGAGGACATTAATAAGACAATGCTGCCTAGTATGCTGTTAAGGTGACTTTTATAAATATTTAAAAAACAAGGAGCGACAACAATATTAGAAAGTTGAGTTATTGTCTGTAGTCTCAAAATGATCACCCACTAGATGTTAAGTTTTTGTAGGATTCTTTCACAAGTGCCATTGACATGTGAGCTCAGAAAACAACTTGCTAAAATCTGAAGCAATAGGCTCTGTGGCGCAATGGATAGCGCATTAGACTTCTAGAAAAGAGTAGTTATTCAAAGGTTGTGGGTTCGAGTCCCACCAGAGTCGAGTTTTGGACCCAACCCAAAGTACAATCTTTGTCTCCAATCTTAAAGGCAGTCTGTTCCCAAAACCAGTCCTGCAGATAGATAGGTTGTCACCAGAATCCAACGGTATTTTCCTCTTGCGAATGGGTGTCTCCGTTGTCAAATAATCTCTGCATTTTTTCAATATGCAAATGAGCGCTTTGACGTAACAAGAGCGTGGCCACAATGTCTAATATTAAAAGTTGCTGTATATTCTCAGGTGATTTTTGAAAGGCGCAAAGGACAGAACCAGGCTTCATAGCCGAGGATTTAGAGCACTGGTCAGAGGACATTAATAAGACATTGCTGCCTAGTATGCTGGTAAGATGACTTTTATAAATATCTAAAATACAAGGAGCAACAACAATATTAGAAAGTTGAGTTGTTGTCTGTAGTCTCAAAATGATTACCCACTAGATGTTAAGTTTTTGTAGGATTCTTTCACAAGTGCTCAGAAAATAACTTACTGAAAACAAAAGCAATAGACTCTGTGGCGCAATGGATAGCGCATTGGACTTCTAGAAAAGAGTAGTTATTCAAAGGTTGTGGGTTCGAGTCCCACCAGAGTCGAGTTTTGGACCCAACTCAAAGTACAATCTTTGTCTCCAATCTTAAAGGCAGTCTGTTCCCGAACCCAGTCCTGCAGATAGATAGGTTGACGTCACCAGAATCCAACGGTATTTTACACTTGCGAATGGGTGTCTCCGTTGTCAAGAAATCTCTGCGTTTTTTCAATATGCAAATGAGCGCTTTGACGTAACAAGAGCGTGGCCACAATGTCTAATATTAAAAGTAGCTGTATATTCTCAGGTGATTTTTGAAAGGCGCAAAGGACAGAACCAGGCTTCATAGCCAAGGATTTAGAGCACTGGTCAGAGGACATTAATAAGACATTGCTGCCTAGTATGCTGGTAAGATGACTTTTATAAATATCTAAAAAAACAAGGAGCAACAACAATATTAGAAAGTTGAGTTGTTGTCTGTAGTCTCAAAATGATCACCCACTAGATGTTAAGTTTTTGTAGGATTCTTTCACAAGTGCCATTGACATGTGAGCTCAGAAAACAACTTGCTAAGAACAGAAGCAGTAGGCTCTGTGGCGCAATGGATAGCGCATTGGACTTCTAGTAAAGAGTAGTTATTCAAAGGTTGTGGGTTCGAGCCCCACCAGAGTCGAGTTTTAAACCCAACCCAAAGTACAATCTTTGTCTCCAATCTTAAAGGCAGTCTGTTCCCGAACCCAGTCCTGCAGATAGATAGGTTAACGTCACTAGAATCCAACGATATTTTCCACTTGCGAATGGGTGTCTCCGTTGTCAAGATATCTCTGCTTTTTTTCAATATGAAAATGAGCGCTTTGACGTAACAAGGGCGTGGCCACAATGTCTAATATTAAAAGTTGCTGTATATTCTCAGGCGATTTTTGAACGGCGCAAAGGATAGAACCAGGCTTCATAGCCGAGGTTTTAGAGCACTGGTCAGAGGACATTAATAAGACAATGCTGCCTAGTATGCTGTTAAGGTGACTTTTATGAATATTTAAAAAACAAGGAGCAACAACAATATTAGAAAGTTGAGTTGTTGTCTGTCGTCTCAAAATGATCACCCACTAGATGTTAAGTTTTTGGAGGATTTTTTCACAAGTGTAATTGACATGTGAGCTCAGAAAGCAACTTGCTAAGAATGGAAGCAATAGGCTCTGTGGCGCAATGGATAGCGCAATGGACTTTTAGAAAAGAGTAGTTATTCAAAGGTTGTGGGTTCGAGTCCCACCAGAGTCGAGTTTTGGACCCAACCCAAAGTACAATCTTTGTCTCCAATCTTAAAGGCAGTCTGTTCCCGAACCCAGTCCTGCAGATAGATAGGTTAACGTCACCAGAATCCAACGGTATTTTCCTCTTGCGAATGGGTGTCTCCGTTGTCAAGAAATCTCTGTTTTTTTTCAATATGCAAATAAGCACTTTGATGTAACAAGGGCGTGGCCACAATGTCTAATATTAAAAGTTGCTGTATATTCTCAGGTGATTTTTGAAAGGCGTAAAGGATAGAACCAGGCTTCATAGCCGAGGGTTTAGAACACTGGTTAGAGGACATTAATAAGACAATGCTGCCTAGTATGCTGTTAAGGTGACTTTTATAAATATTTAAAAAACAAGGAGCGACAACAATATTAGAAAGTTGAGTTTTTGTTTGTAGTCTCAAAATGATCATCCACTTAATGTTAAGTTTTTGTAGGAATCTTTCACAAGTGCCATTAACATGTGAGCTAAGAAAACAACTTGCTAACTACAGACGCAATAGGCTCTGTGGCACAATGGATAGCGCATTGGACTTCTAGAAAAAAAGAAGTTATTCAAAGGTTGTGGGTTCGAGTCCCACCAGAGACGAGTTTTGGACCCAACCCAAAGTGCAATCTTTGTGTCCAATCTTAAAGACAGTCTGTTCCCGAACCCAGTCCTGCAGATAGATAGGTTAACGTCACCAGAATCCAACGGTATTTTCCTCTTGCGAATGGGTGTATCCGTTGTCAAGAAATCTCTGCTTTTTTTCAATATGAAAATGAGCGCTTTGACGTAACAAGGGCGTGGCTACAATGTCTAATATTAAAGTTGCTGTATATTCTCAAGTGATTTTTGAACGGCGCAAAGGATAGAACCAGGTTTCATAGCCGAGGTTTTAGAGCACAGGTCAGAGGACATTAATAAGACAATGCTGCCTAGTATGCTGTTAAGGTGACTTTTATAAATATCTAAAAAACAAGGAGCGACAACAATATTAGAAAGTTGAGATTTTGTCTGTAGTCTCAAAATGATCACCCACTAGATGTTACGTTTTTGTAGGATTCTTTCACAAGTGCCATTGACATGTGAGCTCAGAAAACGACTTGCTAAGGACAGAAGCAGTAGGATCTGTGGTTCAATGGATAGCGCATTGGACTTCTAGAAAAGAGTAGTTATGCAAAGGTTGTGGGTTTGAGTTCCACCAGGGTCGAGTTTTGGACCCAACCCAAAGTACAATCTTTGTCTCCAATCTTAAAGGCAGTCTGTTCCCGAACCCAGTCCTGCAGATAGATAGGTTAACGTCACCAGAATCCAACGGTATTTTCTCCTTGCGAATGGGTGTCTCCGTTGTCAAGAAATCTCTGCTTTTTTTCAATATGAAAATGAGCGCTTTGACGTAACAAGGGCGTGGCCACAATGTCTAATATTAAAAGTTGCTGTATACTCTCAGGTGATTTTTGAACCGTGCAAAGGATAGAACCAGGCTTCATAGCCGACGTTTTAGAGCACTGGTCAGAGGACATTAATAAGACAATGTTGCCTAGTATGCTGTTAAGGTGACTTTTATAAATATCTAAAAAACAAGGAGCGACAACAATATTATAAAGTTGAGTTTTTGTCTGTAGTCTCAAAATGATCACCCACTAGATGTTAAGTTTTTGTAGGATTCTTTCACAAGTGCCATTGACATGTGAGCTCAGAAAACGACTTGCTAAGAACAGAAGCAGTAGGCTCTGTGGCGCAATGGATAGCGTAGTCTGTTCCCGAACCCAGTCCTACAGATAGATAGGTTAACGTCACCAGAATCCAACGGTATTTTCCCCTTGCAAATGGGTGTCTCCGTTGTCAAGAAATCTCTGCTTTTTTTCAATTTGCAAATGAGCGCTTTGACGTAACAAGGGCGTGGCCACATTCTCTAATATTAAAAGTTGCTATATATTCTCAGGTGATTTTTGAAAGGCGCAAAGGACTGAACCAGGCTTCATAGCTGAGGTTTTAGAGCACTGGTCAGAGGACATTAATAAGACAATGCTGCCTAGTATGCTCTTAAGGTGACTTTTATAAATATTTAAAAAACAAGGAGTGACAACAATGTTATAAAGTTGAGTTTTTGTCTGTAGTCTCAAAATGATCACACACTTAATGTTAAGTTTTTGTAGGAATCTTTCAAAAGTGCCATTAACATGTGAGCTCTGAAAACAACTTGCTAAGAACAGACTCAGTAGGCTCTGTGGCGCAATGGACTTGCGTATTGGACTTCTAGAAAAAAATAGTTATTCTAAGGTTGTGGGTTCGAGTTCCACCAGAGTCGAGTTTTGGACCCAACCCAAAGTACAATCTTTGTCTCCAATCTTAAAGGCAGTCTGTTCCCGAACCCAGTCCCGCAGATAGATAGGTTAACGTCACCAGAATCCAACGGTATTTTCCCCTTGCGAATGGGTGTCTCCGTTGTCAAGAAATCTCTGCTTTTTTTTCAATATGAAAATGAGCGCTTTGACGTAACAAGGGCGTGGCCACAATGTCTAATATTAAAAGTTGCTGTATATTCTCAGGTGATTTTTGAACGGAGCAAAGGATAGAACCAGGCTTCATAGCCGAGGTTTTAGAGCTCTGGTCAGAGGACATTAATAAGACAATGCTGCCTAGTATGCTGTTAAGATGACTTTTATAAATATTTAAAAAACAAGGAGCGACAACAATATTAGAAAGTTTAGTTGTTGTCTGTAGTCTCAAAATGATCACCCACTAGATGTTAAGTTTTTGTAGGATTCTTTCACAAGTGCCATTGACATGTGAGCTCAGAAAACAACTTGCTAAAAACAGAAACAATAGGCTCTGTGTCACAATGGATAGTGCATTGGACTTCTGGAAAAGAGTAGTTATTCAAAGGTTGTGGATTCGAGTCCCACAAGAGTCGAGTTTTGGACCCAACCCAAAGTACAATCTTTGTCTCCAATCTTAAAGGCAGTCTGTTCCCGAACCCAGTCCTGCAGATAGATAGGTTAACGTCACCAGAATCCAACGGTATTTTCCCATTGCGAATGGGTGTCTCCGTTGTCAAGAAATATCTGCGTTTTTTCAATATGCAAATGAGCGCTTTGACGTAACAAGAGCGTGGTCACAATGTCTAATATTAAAAGTTGCTGTATATTCTCAGGTGATTTTTGAAAGGCGCAAAGGACAGAACCAGGCCTCATAGCCGAGGATTTAGAGCACTGGTCAGAGGACATTAATAAGACAATGCTGCCTAGTATGCTGGTAAGATGACTTTTATAAATATCTAATAAACAAGGAGAGACAACAATATTAGAAAGTTGAGTTGTTGTCTGTAGTCTCAAAATGATCACCCACTAGATGTTAAGTTTTTGTAGGATTCTATCACAAGTGCCATTGACATGTGAGCTCAGAAAACAACTTGCTAAGAACAGAAGCTATATTCTGTGTGGCGCAATAGATAGCGAATTGGACTTCTAGAAAACAATAGTTATTCAAAGTTTATGGGTTCGAGTCCCACCAGAGTCGAGTTTTGGACCCAACCCAAAGTACAATCTTTGTCTCCAATCTTAAAGGCAGTCTGTTCCCGAACCCAGTCCTACAGATAGATAGGTTAACGTCACCAGAATCCAACGGTATTTTCCCCTTGCGAATGGGTGTCTCCGTTGTCAAGAAATCTCTGATTTTTTTCAATTTGCAAATGAGCGCTTTGACGTAACAAGGGCGTGGCCACATTGTCTAATATTAAAAGTTGCTGTGTATTCTCAGGTGATTTTTGAAAGGCGGAAAGGACAGAACCAGGCTTCATAGCCGAGGTTTTAGAGCACTGGTCAGAGGACATTAATAAGAAAATGCTGCCTAGTATGCTGTTAAGGTGACTTTTATAAATATTTAAAAAACAAGGAGCGACAACAATATTAGAAAGTTGAGTTTTTGTCTGTAGTCTCAAAATGATCACCCACTTAATGTTAAGTTTTTGTAGGAATCTTTCAAAAGTGCCATTAACATGTGAGCTCAGAAAACGACTTGCTAAGAACAGAAGCCGTAGGCTCTGTGGCGCAATGGATAGCGCAGTCTGTTCCCGAACCCAGTCCTACAGATAGATAGGTTAACGTCACCAGAATCCAACGGTATTTTCCCCTTGCAAATGGGTGTCTCTGTTGTCAAGAAATCTCTGCTTTTTTTTCAATTTGCAAATGAGCGCTTTGACGTAACAAGGGCGTGGCCACATTGTCTAATATTAAAACTTGCTGTATATTCTCAGGTGATTTTTGAAAGGCGCAAAGGACAAAACCAGGCTTCATAGCCGAGGGTTTAGAGCACTGGTCAGAGGACATTAATAAGACAATGCTGCCTAGTATGCTGTTAAGGTGACTTTTATAAATATTTAAAAAACAAGGAGCGACAACAGTATTATAAAGTTGAGTTTTTGTCTGTAGTCTCAAAATGATCACACACTTAATGTTAAGTTTTTGTAGGAATCTTTCACAAGTGCCATTAACATGTGAGCTCAGAAAACAACTTGCTAACAACAGAAGCAATAGGTTCGGTGGCGCAATGGATAGCGCATTGGACTTCTAGAAAAGAGTAGTTATTGTTATTGATGGCGCCGCTGGAGTGGCTGCCAGCTACAGCAGCTCTGAGACCCTCTATCTTATTTTTCTTTCTATGTCTCGTTTTGTACCTCTCTACTTAAGGACTTTGCACTATGAAGAAACACACAAAGACTTGGTCCCTTGTGATACTTTTCTTTTTGTTTTTTGTTTTTTTTTTGTATGTCTTTTTGCTCTGCTTGAAAATGGTATCTTTTGTGTATGCAGACAATTCCTTTGTCTATACAAGAGAGGAAATTCTGCAGCTCAGAGGCACAGCAGGACGGCATACCATCTGGTCACACATCCCCCGCGAGATTTGGAGAAAGAAAAAGCGGGTGAGTGGATGCAGAGCTGGTACTCTTCAGAGGATTAAAAAGAGGCGTTACCGACCAGCTGTTCCCTCCATCATCATGGGCAATGTGAGATCTCTTGCAAACAAGATGGATGAACAAACAGCGCTCACCAGGCATAATCAGGAGTTTCGGGCGTGCAGCATGATGCTACTTACAGAGACTTGGCTCACTGAAGTTACTCCTGACCCTCTGGTCTCCTTGGATGGTTTTAAACTCCTTCGGGCAGACAGGACAAGGGAGAGCGGTAAGAAGAAAGGAGGAGGGCTGGCAATGTTTGTGAATAATAGTTGGTGTAATCCTAGGCACATTGTGATTAAGGAGCAAACTTGCTGTAAGGACATTGAACTATTAGCTGTGAGCATGAGACCTTTCTATCTACCAAGGGAACTATCACATGTCATCGTGATAACTGCATATGTCCCCCCCCTCTGCGAAAGCTGACACTGCCTGCGAGGTCCTACAAGCCACGCTGAGCCAGTTACAGTTAAAACATCCCCAGGCCCTCTTTCTTCTGTCGGGTGATTTCAACCATGCCTCTCCATCATCCACACTGCCCAGTTTCACACAGTATGTAACCTGCCACACAAGAGACAACAAAACACTGGACTTGTTCTTTGCCAACGTGAGGGAGGCATATAACTCATCAGCCCTACCGCCCCTGGGGAGATCGGATCACAACCTAGTACATCTCCGACCTGTGTACAAGCCACTTGTACGTAGAGAACCAGCTGTCACCCGCACAGTGAGGATATGGTCCGAGGAGAGTGATGAGGCTCTGAGGGATTGCTTTGACACAACCGCATGGGAAGTTCTGCAGGATTCTTATGGAGAAGATATAAAAGGACTCACACACTGCATAACGGACTACATTAATTTTTGTGTGGACAACACACTACCCACAAAAGTGGTGAGGTGCTTCTCCAATAACAAACCATGGATTAACTCTGATATAAAAACACTACTTAAGGAGAAAAAGATGGCATTCAGGACAAGAGATAAGGAGGGGTTGAGGGAAGTACAAAAGGAGCTGAGGAATCAAATCAGGCAGGGAAAAGCCAGTTATAAAGAAAAAATGGAAAAGCAAATGGAAAGAAAAGACATAAGGGGGGTCTGGGAGGGGCTTAAGTCAATTTCGGGTCATAAACAGTCTGTCTGCCAGATTGAGGCAGATGTTAATTGGCTTAATGAACTAAACCTATTCTTCAACAGATTTGATCACACACCAACTCCTCCTACCCCAGTATGTCCTTCAGCTTCCCCCACCACAATGACTTCTCCCCATGCGGCCACTTCCCAACAGACCAGTAAATCCAGATATCCGTCTTTATCTGGCCACAGTCTGACCTTCACACAGGCCCAGGTGAGGAAGGAGATGAAAAAGATCAAGGCGAGGAAAGCCGCAGGGCCAGATGACATCAGTGCAAGGCTAATTAAGACTTGCGGGGACCAGCTGTGTGGTATAATTACATATATGTATAATATGAGCCTGAGGCAGGAAATAGTCCCTGAATTATGGAAATCTTCTTGTGTGGTACCATTTCCAAAGAAACCCCACCCTATGGACCTCAACGACTACAGACCTGTAGCACTGACATCCTACTTGATGAAGATCTTAGAGAGATTGGTTCTCACACATCTTCGCCCTCTAGTGAGCCCCGCTATGGACCCCTTCCAGTTTGCTTATCGGCCGGGCATTGGGGTAGATGATGCCATCATCCATCTTCTGCACAGGGCTCTGTCTCACCTGGAGAAACCAGGGAACACAGTGAGAATAATGTTCTTTGACTTCTCCAGTGCTTTTAACACCATACATCCCAGGTTATTGAGGGACAAGCTGGGCCTTGCTGGAGTGGACCATCACCTCTCCAACTGGATCCTAGACTACCTCACAAATCGACCTCAATACGTGAGAGCCCGAGACTGTGTGTCAGGTACCGTGATCTGTAATATGGGGGCACCTCAGGGTACGGTTCTCGCCCCTTTCCTCTTCACACTGTACACTGCAGATTTAAGGTGCAACTCATCCAGCTGCTACCTACAGAAGTATTCTGACGACTCTGCAATAGTGGGTCTCATCACAGATGATGATGACAGGGAGTACAGAGAACTGAACCAGGACTTTGTGGACTGTTGCCACCGGAACCACCTGAAGATTAACGCGGGGAAGACCAAGGAGATGGTGGTGGACTTCCGCAAAGGCAGAAGCCCTCCTAAACCAGTGGACATCCTGGGGACGGGCATCGAGATTGTGAACACCTATAAGTACCTGGGTTTGCTCCTTAATAATAAGCTGGACTGGGCAGATCATATGGAGGCCCTGTACAGGAAAGGCCACAGCAGGCTCTACCTGCTTAGGAAACTGAGAGCCTTTGGAATCCGGGGGGCACTTCTTAGAACTTTCTTCAACTCGGTAGTGGCATCAGCCATCTTCTTTGGAGTGGCCTGCTGGGGGAGCAGTATATCAACCAGGGACAGAAATAAACTTGACAAGCTGATTATAAAGGCCAGCTCTGTCCTGGGGAGCCCACTGGACCCAGTGCAGGTGGTGGGTGACAGAAGGATACTGTCCGTGGTGAGCTCCATGCAGAAGAAGTCCCATCCCATGCATGAGACTGTGATCGCGCTGAGCAGTACTGTCAGTGACCGACTGCTCCACCCTAGGTGTGAGAAGGAGCGATATCGGAAGTCTTTCCTCCCCACCGCGGTTAGGCTGTACAACCAACACCGACCTAAGCGGAGATCATTACACACAGAGAACTGAAATATCTCTCTGCCTGTTTAAATCCCCCCCCCCCTCTGCTACGTCCTATCTGTCTGTCTGCTATTAATGTAATGCCTCTCACCTTGGAACATTCCTGTACAATTTGTATTTGCATCTGCTTATCTTTGCTGCTGTAACACACTGAATTTCCCCATTGTGGGACTATTAAAGGACTATTATTATTATTCAAAGGTTGTGGGTTCGAGTCCAACCAGAGTCGAGTTTTTAACCCAACCCAAAGTACAATCTTTGTCTCCAATCTTAAAGGCAGTCTGTTCTCGAACCCAGTCCTGCAGATAGATAGGTTAACGTCACCAGAATCCAACGGTATTTTCCTCTTGCGAATGGGTGTCTCCGTTGTCAAGAAATCTCTGCGTTTTTTCAATATGCAAATGAGCGCTTTGACGTAACAAGAGCGTGGCCACGATGTCTAATATTAAAAGTTGCTGTATATTCTCAGGTGATTTTTGAAAGGCGCAAAGGACAGAACCAGGCTTCATAGCCGAGGATTTAGAGCACTGGTCAGAGGACATTAATAAGACAATGCTGCCTAGTATGCTGGTAAGATGACTTTTATAAATATCTAAAAAACAAGGAGAGACAACAATATTAGAAAGTTGAGTTGTTGTCTGTAGTCTCAAAATGATCACCCACTAGATGTTAAGTTTTTGTAGGATTCTTTCACATGTGGCATTGACATGTGAGCTCAGAAAACGACTTGCTATGGATCGAAGCTGTTGGCTCTGTGGCGCAATGGATAGCGCATTGGACTTCTAGAAAAGAGTAGTTATTCAAAGGTTGTGGGTTCGAATCCCACCAGAGTCGAGTTTTGAACCCAAAACACAATCTTTGTCTCCAATCTTAAAGGCAGTCTGTTCCCGAAGCCAGTCCTGCAGATAGATAGGTTGACGTCACCAGAATCCAACGGTAATTTCCCCTTGCAAATGGGTGTCTCCGTTGTCAAGAAATCTCTGCTTTTTTTCAATATGCAAATGAGCGCTTTGATGTATCAAGGGTGTGGCCACTGTGTCTAATATTAAAAGTTGCTGTATATTCTCAGGTGATTTTTGAAAGGCGCAAAGGACAGAACCAGGTTTCATAGCCGAGGTTTTAGAGCACTGGTCAGAGGACATTAATAAGACAATGCTGACTAGTATGCTGTTAAGGTAACTTTTATAAATATCTAAAAAACAAAGAGCGACAACAATATTGGAAAGTTGAGTTTTTGTCTGTAGTCTCAAAATGATCACCCACTAGATGTTAAGTTTTTGTAGGATTCTTTCACAAGTGCCATTGACATGTGAGCTCAGAAAACGACTTGCCAAGAACAGAAGCAATAAGCTTTGTGGCGCAATGGATAGCGCATTGGACTTCTAGAAAAGAGTAGTTATTCAAAGTTTGTGGGTTCGAGTCCCTCCAGAGTCGAGTTTTGGACCCAACACAAAGTAAAATCTTTGTCTCCAATCTTAAAGGCAGTCTGTTCCCGAACCCAGTCCTACAGATAGATAGGTTAACGTCGCCAGAATCCAACGGTATTTTCCACTTGCGAATGGGTGTCTTTGTTGTCAAGAAAACTCTGCTTTTTTTCAATGTGCAAATGAGCGCTTTGACGTAACAAGGGCGTGGCCACAGTGTCTAATATTAAAAGTTGCTGTATATTCTCAGGTGATTTTTGAAAGGTGCAAAGGACTGAACCAGTCTTCATAGCTTAGGTTTTAGAGCACTGGTCAGAGGACATTAATAAGACAATGCTACCTAGTATGCTATTAAGGTGCCTTTTATAAATATCTAAAAAACAAGGAGCGACAACAATATTTTAAAGTTGAGTTTTTGTCTGTAGTCTCTAAATGATCACCCACTAGATGTTAAGTTTTTGTAGGATTCTTTCACATGTGCCATTGACATGTGAGCTCTGAAAATGACTTGCTAAGAACGGAAGCAGTAGGCTCTGTAGCGCAATAGATCACACATTGGACTTCTGAAAAAGAGTGATTATTCAAAGATTGTGGATTCGAGTCCCACCACAGACAAGTTTTGGACCCAACCCAAAATACAATCATCGTCTCCGATCTTAAATGCAGTCTGTTCCCGAACCCAGTCCTGCAGATAGATAAGTTAACGTCACCAGAATCCAACGGTATTTTCCCCTTGCGAATGGGTGTCTCCGTTGTCAAGAAATCTCTGCTTTTTTTTCAATATGCAAATGAGCGCTTTGACGTAACAAGGGCGTGGCCACCATGTCTAATATTAAAAGTTTGTGTATATTCTCAGGTGATTTTTGAACGGCACAAAGGACAGAACCTGGCTTCATAGCCTAGGTTTTAGAGCACTGGTCAGAGGACATTAATAGGACAATACTGCCTAGTATGCTGTTAAGGTGACTTTTATAAATATTTAAAAAACAAGGAGCGACAACAATATTTTAAAGTTGAGTTTTTGTCTGTAGTCTCTAAATCCAAGATGGCGCTGCTGAAGTGGCTGCCTGGTCGGCAGCTCTGAGACTCTCTCTCTCTTATTTTTTCTTTCTCTGTCTGTTTTTTATCTCTCTACTTAATGGACTTTACACTATGAAGAAATGAAGAAACAAAGACTTGGAATTGGACCTTTGTGATACTTTTTTTTTTGTTTTTATCTGTCTTTTTGTCCTGCTGAAATGGGGACTCTTGTGTCTGCAGGCATTTCTTTTGACTACACAAGAGAGAAATTACTGCAGCTTAGAGTCACAACAACAGGGCTGCATACCATTTGCCCACCCATCCCCCAAGAACTCTGGAGAAAGAAAAAGCGGGGGAGGGGCTGCAGAGCAGGAACTCTTCAGAGGATTAAAAGAGACGTTACCGACCAACTGTTCCCTCCATCATCATGGGCAATGTGAGATCTCTTGCAAACAAGATGGATGAACTAACAGCGCTCACCAGGCACCATCAGGAGTTTCGGGTGTGCAGCATGATGCTACTTACAGAGACTTGGCTCACTGAAGTTACTCCTGATTCTCTGGTCTCCTTGGATGGTTTTAAACTCCTTCGGGCAGACAGGACAAGGGAGAGCGGTAAGAGGAAAGGAGGGGGGGCTGGCAATGTTTGTGAATAATAGATGGTGCAATCCTAGACACATTGTGATTAAGGAGCAAACTTGCTGTAAGGACATTGAACTATTAGCTGTGAGCATGAGACCTTTCTATCTACCAAGGGAACTATCACATGTCATCGTGATAGCTGCATATGTCCCCCCCTCTGCGAAAGCTGACGCTGCCTGCGAGGTCCTACAAGCCACGCTGAGCCAGTTACAGTCTCAGCACCCCCAGGCCCTCCTTCTTGTGTCTGGAGATTTCAACCATGCCTCTCCATCATCCACACTTCCCAGTTTCACACAGTATGTAACCTGCCACACAAGAGACAACAAAACACTGGACTTGTTCTTTGCCAACGTGAGGGAGGCATATAACTCATCAGCCCTATCGCCCCTGGGAAGATCGGATCACAACCTAGTACATCTCCGACCTGTGTACAAGCCACTTGTACGTAGAGAACCAGCTGTCACCCGCACAGTGAGGATATGGTCCGAGGAGAGTGATGAGGCTCTGAGGGATTGTTTTGACACAACCGCATGGGAAGTTTTGCAGGATTCGTATGGAGAAGATATAGAAGGACTCACACACTGCATAACGGACTACATAAATTTTTGTGTGGACAACACAGTACCCACAAAAGTGGTGAGGTGCTTCTCCAACAACAAACCATGGATTAACGCTGATATAAAAACACTACTTAAGGAGAAAAAGATGGCATTCAGGACAAGAGATAAGGAGGGGTTGAGGGAAGTACAAAAGGAGCTGAGGCATCTAATCAGGCAAGGAAAAGCCAGTTATAAGGAAAAAAATGGAAAAGCAAATGGAAAGAAAAGACATAAGGGGGGGTCTGGGAGGGGCTTAAGTCAATTTCGGGTCATAAACAGTCGGTCTGCCAGATTGAGGCAGATGTTAACTGGCTTAATGAACTAAACCTATTCTTCAACAGATTTGATCACACACCAGCTCCTCCCACCCCAGAATGTCCTTCAGCTCCCCTCACCACAATGACTTCACCCCATTCACCCCATGTGGCTACTTCCCAACAGACCAGTAAATCCAGAAATCTGTCTTTATCTGACCACAGTCTGACCTTCACACGGGCCCAGGTGAGGAAGGAGATGAAAAAGATCAAGGTGAGGAAAGCCGCAGGGCCAGATGACATCAGTGCAAGGCTAATTAAGACTTGTGGGGACCAGCTGTGTGGTATAATTACATATATGTATAATATGAGCCTGAGGCAGGAAATAGTCCCTGAATTATGGAAATCTTCTTGTGTGGTACCAGTTCCAAAGAAACCTCACCCTATGGACCTCAACGACTACAGACCTGTAGCACTGACATCCCACTTGATGAAGATGTTAGAGAGATTGGTTCTCACACATCTTCGCCCTCTAGTGAGCCCCGCTATGGACCCTCTCCAGTTTGCTTATCGACCGGGCATTGGGGTAGATGATGCCATCATCCACCTTCTGCACAGGGCTCTGTCTCACCTGGAAAAACCAGGGAACACGGTGAGAATAATGTTCTTTGATTTCTCCAGTGCTTTTAACACCATACAGCCCAGGTTACTGAGAGACAAGCTGGGCCTTGCTGGAGTGGACCACCACCTCTCCAACTGGATCCTAGACTACCTCACAAATAGACCTCAATACGTGAGAGCCCAAGACTGTGTGTCAGGTACCGTGATCTGTAATACGGGGGCACCTCAGGGTACGGTTCTCGCCCCTTTCCTCTTCACACTGTACACTGCTGATTTTAGGTGCAACTCATCCAGCTGCTACCTACAGAAGTATTCTGACGACTCTGCAATAGTAGGCCTCATCACAGACGATGATGACAAAGGAGTACAGAGAACTGAACCGGTTTTTTGTGGACTGGTGCCACCGGAACCACCTGAAGATTAACGCGGGGAAGACCAAGGAGATGGTGGTAGACTTCCGTAAAGGCAGATGCCCTCCAAAACCAGTGGACATCCTGGGGACAGGCATCGAGATTGTGAACACCTATAAGTACCTGGGTCTGCTCCTTAATAATAAGCTGGACTGGGCAGATCATATGGAGGCCCTGTACAGGAAGGGCCACAGCAGGCTCTACCTGCTTAGGAAGCTGAGAGCCTTTGGAATCCGGGGGGCACTTCTTAGGACTTTCTTCAACTCGGTAGTGGCATCAGCCATCTTCTTTGGAGTGGCCTGCTGGGGGAGCAGTATATCAACCAGGGACAGAAATAAACTTGACAAGCTGATTAGAAGGGCCAGCTCTGTCCTGGGGAGCCCACTGGACCCAGTGCAGGTGGTGGGTGACAGAAGGATACTGTCCGTGGTGAGCTCCATGCGGGAGAATAACTCCCATCCTATGCATGAGACTGTGATTGCGCTGGGCAGTACTGTCAGTGACCGACTGCTCCACCCTAGGTGTGAGAAGGAGCGCTATCGGAAGTCTTTCCTCCCCACCGCGGTTAGGCTGTACAACCAACACCGACCTAAGCGGAGATCATTACATACAGAGAACTGAAATATCTCTCTGCCTGTTAAATCCCCCCCCCCCTGCTACTTCCTATCTGTCTGTCTGCTATTAATGTAATGCCTCTCACCTTGGAACATTCCTGTACATGTTGTATTGGTATTTGTATCTGCTTATCTTATCTTTGCTGCTGTAACACACTGAATTTCCCCACTGTGGGACTATTAAAGGACTATTATTATTATTATTATTATTATTAAATGATCACCCACTAGATGTTAAGTTTTTGTAGGATTCTTTCACATGTGCCATTGACATGTGAGCTCAGAAAATGACTTGCTAAGAACGGAAGAAGTAGGCTCTATGGTGCAATGGATAGCGCATTGGACTTCTAGAAAAGAGTAGTTATTCAAAGATTGTGGGTTCGAGTCCCACCAGCGTCGAGTTTTGGACCCAACCCAAGGTACAATCTTTGTCTCCAATCTTAAAGGCAGTGTGTTCCCGAACCCAGTCCTGCAGATAGATAGGTTAACGTCACCAGAATCCAACGGTATTTTCCCCTTGCGAATGGGTGTCTCCGTTGTCAAGAAATCTCTGCTTTTTTTCAATATGCAAATGAGCGCTTTGACGTAACAAGGGCGTGGCCACAATGTCTAATATTAAAAGTTTCTGTATATTCTCAGGTGATTTTTGAAAGGCGCAAAGCACTGAACCAGGCTTCATAGCTGAGGTTTTAGAGCACTGGTCAGAGGACATTAATATGACAATGCTGCCTAGTATGCTGTTAAGGTGACTTTTATAAATATCTAAAAAACAAAGAGCGACAATATTATAAAGTTGAGTTTTTGTCTGTAGTTTCAAAATGATCACCCACTAGAAGTTAAGTTTTTGTAGGATTCTTTCACAAGTGCCATTGACATGTGAGCTCAGAAAATGACTTGCTAAGATCGGAAAAAGTAGGCTCTATGGTGCAATGGATAGCGCATTTGACTTCTAGAAAAGAGTAGTTATTCAAAGATTGTGGGTTCGAGTCCCACCAGAGTCGAATTTTGAACCCAAAACACAATCTTTGTCTCCAATCTTAAAGGCAGTCTGTTCCCGAAGCCAGTCCTGCAGATAGATAGGTTGACGTCACCAGAATCCAACAGTATTTTCCCCTTGCGAATGGGTGTCTCCGTTGTGAAGAAATCTCTGCTTTTTTTCAATATGCAAATGAGCGCTTTGCTGTATCAAGGGTGTGGCCACTGTGTCTAATATTAAAAGTTGCTGTATATTCTCAGGTGATTTTTGAAAGGCGCAAAGGACAGAACCAGGTTTCATAGCCGAGGTTTTAGAGCACTGGTCAGAGGACATTAATAAGACAATGCTGCCTAGTATGCTGTTAAGGTGACTTTTATAAATATCTAAAAAACAAAGAGCGACAACAATATTAGAAAGTTGAGTTTTTGTCTGTAGTCTCAAAATGATCACCCACTAGATGTTAAGTTTTTGTAGGATTCTTTCACAAGTGATATTGACATGTGAGCTCAGAAAACGACTTGCTAAGGACAGAAGCAGAAGGCTTTGTGGCGCAATGGATAGCGCATTGGACCTAAAAAAACGTAGTTATTCAAAGATTGTGGGCTCGAGTCCCACCAGAGTGGAGTTTTGGACCCAACCCAAAGTACAATCTTTGTCTCCAATGTTAAAGGCAGTGTGTTCCCGAACCCAGTCCTGCAGATAGATAGGTTGACGTCACCAGAATCCAACGGTATTTTCCCCTTGCGAATTGGTGTCTCCGTTGTCAAGAAATCTCTGCTTTTTTTCAATATGCAAATGAGCACTTTGATGTGTCAAGGGTGTGGCCACTGTGTCTAATATTAAAAGTTTCTGTATATTCTCAGGTGATTTTTGAAAGGCGCAAAGCACTGAACCAGGCTTCATAGCTGAGGTTTTAGAGCACTGGTCAGAGGACATTAATATGACAATGCTGCCTAGTATGCTGTTAAGGTGACTTTTATAAATATCTCAAAAACAAAGAGCGACAACAATATTATAAAGTTGAGTTTTTGTCTGTAGTTTCAAAATGATCACCCACTAGAAGTTAAGTTTTTGTAGGATTCTTTCACAAGTGCCATTGACATGTGAGCTCAGAAAATGACTTGCTTAGAACGGAAGAAGTAGGCTCTATGGTGCAATGGATAGCGCATTGGACTTCTAGAAAAGAGTAGTTATTCAAAGGTTGTGGGTTCGAGTTCCACCAGAGTCGAGTTTTGGACCCAACCCAAGGTACAATCTTTGTCTCCAATCTTAAAGGCAGTGTGTTCCTGAACGCAGTCCTGCAGATAGATAGGTTAACATCACCAGAATCCAACGGTGTTTTCCCCTTGGGAATGGGTGTCTCCGTTGTCAAGCAATCTCTGATTTCTTTCAATATGAAAATGAGCTCTTTGACGTAACAAGGGCGTGGCCACCATGTCTAATATTAAAAGTTGCTGTATATTCTCAGGTGATTTTTGAAAGGCGCAAAGGACAGAACTAGGTTTCATAGCCGAGGTTTTAGAGTACTGGTCAGAGGACATTAATAAGACATTGCTGCCTAGTATGCTGTTAAGGTGACTTTTATAAATATCTAAAAAAACAAGGAGCGACAACAATATTAGAAAGTTGAGTTTTTGTCTGTAGTCTCAAAATGATCACCCACTAGATGTTAAGTTTTTGTAGGATTCTTTCACAAGTGCCATTGACATGTGAGCTCAGAAAACGACTTGCTATGGCTAGAAGCAGTTGGCTCTGTGGCGCAATGGATAGCGCATTTGACTTCTAGAAAAGAGTAGTTATTCAAAGGTTGTGGGTTCGAGTCCCACCAGAGTCGAATTTTGATCCCAAAACACAATCTTTGTCTCCAATCTTAAAGGCAGTCTGTTCCCGAAGCCAGTCCTGCAGTAAGATAGGTTGACGTCACCAGAATCCAACGGTTTTTTCCCCTTGCGAATGGGTGTCTCCGTTGTCAAGAAATCTCTGCTTTTTTTCAATATGCAAATGAGCGCTTTGCTGTATCAAGGGTGTGGCCACTGTGTCTAATATTAAAAGTTGCTGTATATTCTCAGGTGATTTTTGAAAGGCGCAAAGGACAGAACTAGGTTTCATAGCCAAGGTTTTAGAGCACTGGTCAGAGGACATTAATAAGACAATGCTGCCTAGTATGTTGTTAAGGTGACTTTTATAAATATCTAAAAAACAAAGAGCGACAACAATATTAGAAAGTTGAGTTTTTGTCTGTAGTCTCAAAATGATCACCCACTAGATGTTAAGTTTTTGTAGGATTCTTTCACAAGTGATATTGACATGTGAGCTCAGAAAACGACTTGCTAAGGACAGAAACAGAAGGCTTTGTGGCGCAATGGATAGCGCATTGGACCTAAAAAAACGTAGTTATTCAAAGATTGTGGGCTCGAGTCCCACCAGAGTGGAGTTTTGGACCCAACCCAAAGTACAATCTTTGTCTCCAATGTTAAAGGCAGTGTGTTCCCGAACCCAGTCCTGCAGATAGATAGGTTAACGTCACCAGAATCCAACGGTGTTTTCACCTTGTGAATGGGTGTCTCCGTTGTCAAGAAATCTCTGCTTTTTTTCAATATGCAAATGAGCGCTTTGACGTAACAAGGGCGTGGCCACCATGTCTAATATTTAAAGTTGCTGTATATTCTCAGGTGATTTTTGAAAGGCGCAAAGGACAGAACCAGGCTTCATAGCCAAGATTTTAGAGTACTGGTCAGAGGACATTAATATGACAATGCTGCCTAGTATGCTGCAAAGGTGACTTTTATAAATATCTAAAAAACAAGGAGCGACAACAATATTATAAAGTTGAGTTTTTGTCTGTAGTCTCAAAATGATCACCCACTAGATGTTAAGTTTTTGTAGGATTCTTTCACAAGTGCCATTGACATGTGAGCTCAGAAAACGACTTGCCAAAAACAGAAACAGTAGGCTCTGTGGCGCAATGGATAGCGCATTGGAATTCTAGAAAAGAGTAGTTTTTCAAAGGTTGTGGGTTCGAGTCCCACCAGAGTCGAGTTTGGGACCCAACCCAAAGTACAATCTTTGTCTCCAATCTTAAAGGCAGTGTGTTCCCGAACCCAGTCCTGCAGATAGATAGGTTAACGTCACCAGAATCCAACGGTATTTTCCCCTTGCGAATGGGTGTCTCCGTTGTCAAGAAATCTCTGCTTTTTTTCAATATGCAAATGAGCGCTTTGCTGTATCAAGGGTGTGGCCACTGTGTCTAATATTAAAAGTTGCTGTATATTCTCAGGTGATTTTTGAAAGGCGCAAAGGACAGAACCAGGCTTTATAGCCGAGGGTTTAGAGCACTGGTCAGAGGACATTAATAAGACAATGCTGCCTAGTATGCTGTTAAGGTGACTTTTATAAATATCTAAAAAACAAAGAGCGACAACAATATTAGAAAGTTGAGTTTTTGTCTGTAGTCTCAAAATGATCACCCACTAGATGTTAAGTTTTTGTAGGATTCTTTCACAAGTGATATTGACATGTGAGCTCAGAAAACGACTTGCTAAGGACAGAAGCAGCAGGCTTTGTGGCGCAATGGATAGCGCATTGGACCTAAAAAAAGTAATTATTCAAAGATTGTGGGCTCGAGTCCCACCAGAGTGGAGTTTTGGACCCAACCCAAAGTACAATCTTTGTCTCCAATGTTAAAGGCAGTGTGTTCCCGAACCCAGTCCTGCAGATAGATAGGTTAACGCCACCAGAATCCAACGGTGTTTTCCCCTTGCGAATGGGTGTCTCCGTTGTCAAGAAATCTCTGCTTTTTTTCAATATGAAAATGAGCGCTTTGACGTAACAAGGGCGTGGCCACCATGTCTAATATTTAAAGTTGCTGTATATTCTCAGGTGATTTTTGAAAGGCGCAAAGGACAGAACCAGGCTTCATAGCCAAGGTTTTAGAGTACTGGTCAGAGGACATTAATAAGACAATGCTGCCTAGTATGCTGTTAAGGTGACTTTTATAAATATTTAAAAAACAAGGAGCGACAACAACATTAGAAAGTTGAGTTTTAGTCTGTAGTCTCAAAATGAACACCCACTAGATGTTAAGTTTTTTGTAGGACTCTCTCACAAGTGCCATTAATATGTGAGCTCAGAAAACGACTTGCTAAGTACAGATGGAGTAGGCTCAGTGGCGCAATGGATAGCGCATTGGACTTCTAGAAAAATGTAGTTATTCAAAGGTTGTGGGTTCAAGTCCCACCAGAGTTGAGTTTTGGACCCAACCAAAAGTACAATCTTTGTCTCCAATCTTAAAGGCAGTCTGTTCCCGAATCTAGTCCTACAGATAGATAGGTTAACGTCACCAGAATGCAACGGTATTTTCCACTTGCGAATGGGTGTCTCCGTTGTCAATAAACCTCTCCTTTTTTTCAATATGCAAATGAGCGCTTTGACGTAACAAGGGCGTGGCCACAATGTCTAATATTAAAAGTTTCTGTATATTCTCAGGTGATTTTTGAAAGGCACAAAGCACTGAACAAGGCTTCATAGCTGAGGTTTTAGAGCACTGGTCAGAGGACATTAATATGACAATGCTGCCTAGTATGCTGTTAAGGTGACTTTTATAAATATCTAAAAAACAAAGAGCGACAACAATATTATAAACTTGAGTTTTTGTCTGTAGTTTCAAAATGATCACCCACTAGAAGTTAAGTTTTTGTAGGATTCTTTCACAAGTGCCATTGACATGTGAGCTCAGAAAATGACTTGCTAAGAACGGAAGAAGTAGACTCTATGGTGCAATGGATAGCGCATTGGACTTCTAGAAAAATGTAGTTATTCAAAGGTTGTGGGTTCAAGTCCCACCAGAGTTGAGTTTTAGACCCAACCCAAAGTACAATCTTTGTCTCCAATTTTAAAGGCAGTGTGTTCCCGAACCCAGTCCTGCAGATAGATAGGTTAACGTCACCAGAATCCATCGGTATTTTCCCCTTGCGAATGGGTGTCTCTGTTGTCAAGAAATCTCTGCTTTTTTTTCAATATGCAAATGAGTGCTTTGACGTAACAAGGGCGTGGCCACCATGTCTAATATTAAAAGTTGCTGTATATTCTCAGGTGATTTTTGAAAGGCGCAATGGACAGAACCAGACTTCATAGCCGAGGTTTTAGAGCACTGGTCAGAGGACATTAATATGACAATGCTGCCTAGTATGCTGCAAAGGTGACTTTTATAAATATCTATAAAACAAGGAGCGACAACAATATTATAAAGTTGAGTTTTTGTCTGTAGTCTCAAAATGATCACCCACTAGATGTTAAGTTTTTGTAGGATTCTTTCACAAGTGCCAATGACATGTGAGCTCAGAAAACGACTTGCTAAGAACAGAAGCAGTAGGCTCTGTGGCGCAATGGACCCAAAAAAAATGTAGTTATTCAAAAGTTGTTGGCTCGAGTTCCACCAGAGTCGAGTTTTGGACCCAACCCAAAGTACAATCTTTGTCTCCAATCTTAAAGGCAGTCCGTTCCCGAACCCAGTCCTGCAGATAGATAGGTTAAGGTCACCAGAATCCAACGGTATTTTCCCCTTGTGAATGGGTGTCTCCGTTGTCAAGAAATCTCTGTTTTTTTTCAATATGCAAATGAGCGCTTTGAGGGGGCGGCGCCTAGCCGCGATAGAAAATGGTCGCATAGTTTCTGAGCTCCCAGTCTGAGTCTCAGCAAGCGACATTTACACAGTGACCAGCCCGTGGAGTGACACTTGAAAACTACTCTAGGAACGGGAACTTACCTGGGAAGATGCCTAGGAAGCGTAAGTCGGTGGTGAAGCCGCAGAAGATCCTGGATTTCTTCTTCTCTCACGGAGGAGGAGAGGAGCAAGATGGCGACGGCCCGCGCACTGAAGCGACCTCCGGGGCCTCGACTCCTTCAGGAGACCCTCCGGAGGATGCGCTTTCACTTTCGCTGTCTGCGCAGAGGAGAGCGCTGTCGGCCCCGTCGCTGCATCAGCTGATGGAGCGGGCGGAATCCGGACCGCACGGATCTCCCTCCCGGCGGGCCGGGACAGGAGCAGATCTCGGGCCTACACAAAATGGCGACGCAGGGCCTATAACAGCAGCAAGCCTGGAAGTGCAGCAATCGCCCACCGCGAGTCCGGTAAGGCAAAAGCCCAGGATACAGAGCGCTGGTCAGCAAGGAGAGGAGGTGAGCGACACTATACCACATACACCCCCAGCTATTGATTTCTTTGCAGATATCCCAGCGACGGAAAGTTTGTTAACTGAGGCTTCTATGAAAAATATGCTTATGGCCTTTTTTAAGTCATTAAAGACAGACATGTCCCTTATGGTGAAACCGCTAGATAAAGATCTTCAAGAGTTAAAAAGTCGCACGGTACATGTTGAAGCTAAAATGGCGGAATTTGCTGCATCACATAATGTGCTTATAGATGCGCACTACGACGTAGAAAGAGATGTGACCTTTCTTAAAGCTAAGATAGCCGATTTAGAAGATCGTTCCAGAAGAAATAATTTAAAATTTAGAGGGATCCCAGAATCAGTACCTCCAAAAGACTTAACTGTTTTCCTCCAAGATATGATAAAAACACTACTACCGAATCTCAAGGAAATGGACTTAACTATTGATAGGGCTCACAGAGTTCCGAGACCCTCTCATTTAGATGAAACAGTACCCAGGGATGTTCTGGCAAAAATCCATTTTTACCGTACAAAAGAGCTGGTTTTGATGACCTCACGAAAGATGGACCGACTACCTAACCCATATCACAAGATTTCTATTTATTCAGATCTCTCAGCCACGACATTACAAATCCGGCGACAATTTATCCCTCTTACCGCAGCATTACGCCAGCATCACATTCTATACAAATGGGGATTCCCGGTCCAGGTGATCATCTCCCGCAACAATTTGGTACATGTCATCAACACACCGGAGGAGGGGAAAAAAATTGTTAAGCGCCTGGAATATTCCGATGGTTGATCCTGCACTCCACAACCCACCTGGTCCAATATTGGATGGGTGGCGCCAAGCGAAAACCCAAAGACGTCCACAAAGAGGACTACAAAGCTAGAGACTCACCTATCCTGGATTCCATATGTTCACGGATGTTGAACTTGTCCCCCCAAGATCGCGACAGCTGCTGGTCCGCTGTACTTTGTTTGTCTTTCTTCTCCTTTTTTTTTTTTTTTTCTTCTTTTGTTGCAGCTAAGATGGGTCACCCATCGGTTCTGTAGTTCATGTGGTTTGTTTCCTTTCTGGTTATGGTTCTGGCACACTGGGCGAAATGAATACAATTGGTGGAGACATTCTCGCCTCCTGAAAACAGGGACATCCTTGGGTATGGGCAAGTGTGGTAAGACTCTTAATGCATTTCTGACTGTGTACTATGGTGCTTAAAATTATGTCCATGAATGTCAGAGGGTTGAACTCTCCTCAAAAAAGGGCCAATTTATGGCGCGAGGTACGGGATCAAGGCTGTGACATTCTGGCACCTCTTAAAGGTGGATGCCTTTCGCCTTCAACACCCAGCGTATCCAAATGTATTCCATGCTCACTATTCCTCAAAACGCAGAGGGGTATTGATTGGGATTAGGGACTCGGTAGCGTTCCAACTACTGTCACAGTACGCAGACCCGGGGGGGCGATTTATAATACTAAATTGCAGTCTCAACAATATTACCTATACGTTGGTATCAGCCTACGCCCCCAACAGGAAACAAGTGGCATTCTTAGGTAGACTGGTGAAAGCGGTAGCAAAAAGGAAACGGGGATGTGTAGTGTTGATGGGAGACTTTAATGTGGCTCCGGACCCGATGGTTGACACAACTTCTGGTGTGTCGACACGCCGCCCTTCTCTCTCGCAAGCATTATGGCGCCATGAATTATTTGACGTCTGGCGCATCCTCCACAATACTGAGAGAGATTATACTTACTTTTCCTCTGCACATAATAGCTATTCACGGATAGATTTATTTTTACTTGAGCAATCCAGCCTCCCTATGGTTTTGCAATCTGATATCTCAGTAATCACCTGGTCAGATCATGCAGCAATAACCTTAACCTTAGCGGAAAAATATGAATGCCCAAGAGCGTTTGTATGACGGTGCAACGAATTCTTAATGTCACAACCAAAATTAAAAGCAACTTTAGAGAATGATCTGAAGGAATTTTTTATGATTAATACCCCCTCTGCCCCTGGCCCTGATGTCCTGTGGAACTCTCATAAGGCCTTTATTAGAGGAACGTTCATTCGCTTGGGGCATATAGAAAAGAAAAATAGATTGGCAGAGATAGATAGATTGCTCCAACAAATTAAATCCATTGACAGTAGCAATAAAAAGTCTCCCTCTCCGTCCAATGCAGCAAAATTGATGACATTACGCCACCAACTGACAGCTTGTTTATTGCATAGATGTGAGAAAAATCTAAAAAGGACCAAAGCGACATATTATTCTCAATCCAATAAAGCAAGCAAACTCCTAGCCTCCAAACTCAAACAAAAACATGCGAAATCTAGAATTCAATTCCTTCACAGTAAAGATGGCACTTATAAAATATATGACCCTGGAGGCATAGCTGATGCCTTTAGGTCATTTTACGAAGGCCTCTACAATATCGTGGAAGACACAGCGGTCGCTCCCCCAACGAGCGATGACATTGAACGCTTCCTTGTAGCTGCCCAATTACCCAAGCTCACCGAGTCACAACTGGACTCTTTGAACACACCCATTACTTCAGAGGAGTTGGTGTCAGTTATCAAATCGCTGCCATCTCACAAGTCTCCGGGCCCTGATGGCCTTACCAATGATTACTACAAACGATTTTTCCCTATCCTGAAAGACCCGCTGCTGTCCTTTCTGACGGCTGCGATGGATTCCGGTGTCATCCCAAAGGAGAACCAAGAGGCTTTGGTGGTCACGCTACCGAAGCCCGGAAAACCGTCCACTGAGCCCCAAAACTTCCGACCTATCTCTTTGCTAAATTCCGATCTGAAAATCTATGCCAAATTACTAGCAAGCAGATTAGCAGCCTGTCTCCCAAGCTTGATAAATAACGATCAGGTGGGATTTGTCAAGGGAAGGCAATCTTATGACAATACCAGACGCATTTTGAACCTCATGCATTACATTGATAGTAGGAAAGTGGAGACGATGATCCTTGCGTTAGACGCTGAGAAGGCGTTTGATCGCATTTGCTGGTCGTATGCCTTCTCGGTGCTCAGAAATATGGGGTTCTCTGGAGCTATTTTGAGGGCGATAGAGGCGTTATACTCCGCGCCCTCTGCGAGAGTGTTCACTAATGGAACAGTATCGGATCCTTTTCAGATAACAAATGGGACCAGGCAGGGATGTCCCCTGTCGCCCCTGATATTTGTTCTTTCCATGGAACCATTGGCCCAAATGCTCAGACTAGATACCAACATAGAGGGCATTGATATAGGGAATAAAACTCATCTTATATCGCTCTACGCTGATGATATTATTCTCACCTTGTCTAAGCCACTAACTTCTGTCCCCCGTTTAATGGATATTATTACTAAGTTTGGGCAACTATCGTTTTATAAATTGAATATGGCCAAATTACAGGCGCTACCTTTGAATGTCCCTCCTTCTTCGCTTCATCAAATGAAGTCGAATTATGACTTTGACTGGAGGGTGGACAATGTCCAATACCTGGGGACACAGATGACAACGTCCCCAGGGACCCTTTACAGAAGTAACTACATACCAATGTTAAAACTACTACAGGAAGAGACGGAGCGAATGTCAAAAACAGATACCTCCTGGATAGGCCGAGTAGCGGCCTTTAAAATGTTACTACTACCTAGGCTTTTATATTTGTTTCGCACGCTCCCGATTCCCATTCCCGTTTCCTTTTTTGAAACAACACAAAGGGTAATATCAAAATTTGTATGGAATGGGAAGAGACCCAGAATCAACAAAAGCTGCCTATTCAAACAAAAGGAGGCAGGAGGGCTGGGAGTTCCGTTGATAAGAAACTATTATTTAGCCTCACTGGTCACTCAGTGCACTAGGTGGAAATCAATGGACACCTTAGTTCCATGGTTGCACATAGAACAGGCATTTATCGCTCCTCTAAAACTGGAGGATGCGCTGTGGTTACCCTTTTGGAACATTTTAGCTCCTAGATCCTTCTCCCCGGTCATGGTTGCCTCATTGGCGGCATGGAAGATAATGCACGGGAAAGCTAACCCTATGAAACACTTTCATATTTCTGAGATGCCTTTGTCACTAATGTCATGGGTAATCGACGACTTAAGAATTTCAGATTGGGAGTCGAGAGGGATCACACAGATTTCTCAATTATACTCTGACACTAAACAACCTATATTGTTTGCAGACCTTAGACAGAAGTATGGGCTCCCTACAGGCGACTTCCTTAAATATTTTCAAATATGGCACTTCGTGTCTAAGCACCCCGTGACGCTTTTGCCTCACAGTGGCGCCCTTTTCACTTGGCTTTCAACCGAGGTGAGAGGATTGCATTTCCTGTATGATAAAATGGACGAAATATCGACCTTCACTAGATCTGCCCCATTCCGTTATTGGGAGAGGGATTTGGGGGGTAGTCATCACCCCTGAGGAATGGCAGCAAGCAATTAGGCTGATCCATCTATCCTTAAAATGTAGCACGCACATTGAGACGGCCATGAAAATAGTATTACGATGGTATAGGACCCCGATTATGCTACAGTTAGCCTATCCCTCTAAATCAGGGAACTGTTGGAGGGGATGTGGGGGTAGAGGATCCCTTATCCATATTTTGGGGAATTGCCCCATAATTCAAGGTTACTGGGACGGGGTCTTCGGGATGCTCTCGGAGCTATTCGATTTCCGACTCCCATACACCGCTAGCACGGCTATCCTAATTATCGGAATTCCCAATGCATTAAAGGCACATAAAAAACTTATCTGCAAAATTCTAACTATAGCCAAATTGATGTTGGTGCAAAGATGGAGGACGGCAGCTCCCCCGCTAATGTCGGATCTGTTAACAGCCATAAATAGCACATACACTTATGAAAGAATAATTGCCCTGGGAAATAACTCTTTCCACAGCTTTGAGAAAATCTGGGAAGCGTGGATTTACTCTCGATTCATCCCGAAAGAGATCCGGGGGGTTGCAGGAAGTCCGGGAAGGGGGGTGCACTGATGCAATGATTGCAATAAATGGGCAAAGGGGGGTCAAACCAGTCAAAATTGTCAAACCGGCCAACCTCGAAGTAGAGGAAGCAGCAAAAGGGGGGAATTCAGAAATGTCAAAGTGGAGTTTTGGTGTCTACATACTAATAGTAGCCTTACAACCAAGGGAAGGTTGACACTGAGGAACATGTCCTGGGAATGGTTCAAAATAGCCCGCTGAATGTGCCTGAAAGTTGTTGTTATAGTTTAGGTTTACTATGTTAATACGTTGCATATCCGTGTTGTTGATGTATGACTTACAGATGTATTTTGGTAAAGAAAGTACTATGTTCTGTTTTTTCGCATACTATACTGTACTGCATACCAATGTACATCGTGATATATGTCAATAATGTATTTCACCTTTATTCTTTGAAAAATTTTGAATAAAAAATTATTGGAAAAAAAAATGAGCGCTTTGACGTAACAAGGGCGTGGCCACCATGTCTAATATTAAAAGTTGCTGTATATTCTCAGGTGATTTTTCAAAGGCGCAAAGGACAGAACCAGGCTTCATAGCTGAGGGTTTAGAGCACTGGTCAGAGGACATTAATAAGACAATGCTGCCTAGTATGCTGTTAAGGGGACTTTTATAAATATCTAAAAAAACAAGGAGCGACAACAATATTATAAAGTTGAGTTTTTGTCTGTAGTCTCAAAATGATCACCCATTAGATGTTAAGTTTTTGTAGGAATCTTTCACAAGTGCCATTGACATGTGAGCTCAGAAAACGACTTGCTAAGAACAGAAGAAGTAGGCTTTGTAGCGCAATGGATAGCGCTTTGGACTTCTAGAAAAGAGTAGTTATTCAAAGGTTGTTGGTTCGAGTCCCACCAGTCGAGTTTTGGACCCAACCCAAAGTACAATCTTTGTCTCCAATCTTAAAGGCAGTGTGTTCCCGAACCCAGTCCTGCAGATAGATAGGTTAACGTCACCAGAATCCAACGGTATTTTCCCCTTGCGAATGGGTGTTTCCATTGTCAAGAAATCTCTGCTTTTTTTTCAATATTGAAAATGAGCGCTTTGACGTAACAAGGGCTTGGCTACCATGTCTAATATTAAAAGTTGCTGTATATTCTCAGGTGATTTTTTAAAGGCGCAAAGGACAGAACCAGGCTTCATAGCCGAGGTTTTAGAGCACTGGTCAGAGGACATTAATAAGACAATGCTGCCTTGTATGCTGTTAAGGTGACTTTTATAAATATCTAAAAAACAAGGAGCGACAACAATATTAGAAAGTTGAGTTTTTGTCTGTAGTCTCAAAATGATCACCCACTAGATGTTAACTTTTTGTAGGATTCTTTCACAAGTGCCATTGACATGTGAGCTCAGAAAACGACTTGCTAAGAACAGAAGCAGTAGGCTCTGTGGTGCAATGGATAGCGCATTGGACTTCTGGAAAAGAGTAGTTATTCAAAGGTTGTGGGTTCGAGTCCCACCAGAGTCGAGTTTTGGACCCAACCCAAAGTACAATCTTTGTCTCCAATCTTAAAGGCAGTCTGTTCCCGAACCCAGTCCTGCAGATAGATAGGTTAACGTCACCAGAATCCAACGGTATTTTCCCCTTGCGAATGGGTGTCTCCGTTGTCAAGAAGTCTTTGCTTTTTTTTCAATATGCAAATGAGCGCTTTGACGTAACAAGGGCGTGGCCACCATGTCTAATATTAAAAGTTGCTGTATATTCTCAGGTGATTTTTTGACATGTGAGCTCAGAAAACGACTTGGTAAGGATAGAAGAGGCAGGCTCTGTGGCGTAATGGATAGCGTATTGGACTTCTAGGAAAGAGTAGTTTTTGGACCCAACCCGAAGTACAATCTTTGTCTCCAATCTTAAAGGCAGTCTGTTCCTTAACCTAGCACTGCAGATACATAGGTTAACATCACCTGAATGAAACGGTATCCGTTATAAATAATAGTTTCTCTTTTACACAGTATATAAAACATATGTCCCTTATATATTAAGTCCCCCTTATACATAAGTCCCCTTATATATAACAGTCTTCCTACTCATAACAGACAACTTAATATATTCTCCCATATAATAGCCCTCCTATATATAATAGTTCCTCTCTTATAATAGCCCCTCATATATATAACAGTTTCCCTCTTTTAATAGCCCCTCATATATTTTAGATTCTCTCTTATAGTAACCCCCCTTATATATAGTAGTTCCCCTTTATTATTGCGTCCCTTATAAAATTATAAAAGCCTTATTCCCCTTACGTCCGACAGCAGCACAATATGGGGTATCTCTGCCCCTGTGTTTTGTTTAGGACAGGTAGAACCTTCAATTAGCACCAAAAAGGTGCCTCCTACTGGCCCTATAAGAGGGCATAAGAGACCTCCCTCCGCTGTGTTTTTTTCTGTCCTGTGTGGGACAGGTGGACGGAGGTCTCTTGTGACCTCCCGTTGCTAGGTGTTTTATCTACTCCTGGTTTAGGGGGTACCTCGGTCCATTCCGTTGTTTTCTTCCCAAAAGAAAAAACTTCCGGTCCTTTGGGCCTTCGCCCCGCAGCACAGCGTGTATCCGGCTCATCGCACTGCAGGCAGCGCGATCCTGGAAGTAAGTAAGGAACCTCCTCGGCCGGAACTTTTCTCCGGTCCCTTGTTCCCGGGGGAAGGAAGTCTTTGCGCACCACTGCGGCCTACTTCCGGTTTTCTCGGAAAAAGTGCGGTAAGTTTGGAAATTGAAAATTTAAAGGCAAAATATAGAATTGATTTTTGCTGCTTGTATTTTGAGCCTCTGGCTTAGGCTTATGCTCCTCTATGTTCCATTATGGCGTTTGACCTGTTTTGGTGCTGTATGAATGTTTCTTTGTAGGCTTCCTCCCCTCGCTGCTGGATTACATTTAGAAGGTCTTCAGTCCTTTACTTGTTGAGCGGGTGGTTTCTAGCTCCTCTGCTGCGGTTTGCAGTGGCTGTTTTTTTCCTGACTGTTTTCTCTGTTCAAGTGACCAATTTAAAAAAAAAAAAGTAAGGTACCCCTTGTTTTTTTCTTCTTATGCGATGCTTGGCAATCTTCCATTCTTCAGTGTCACGTGGCTGTTTGATGTTTCAGATGTCATCTTCTGCATCAGGTAACAGCGATGGGCTTAGGAGGAAAATGTCCTCTAAACATGAACACCTAACGTGTTTGGATTGCAATACCCCTTTATTTGACGGCTATGATTTTACCCGTTGTCGCCAATGTCGTGGACCTCCGCCGGAAGAACCTTCCATAAGAGAGGTTGTCACTTGGGTAAAGGACTATATGGAGGAGTCTCTTAAGGAGATCCGTTCTTCCATCGCCCAGATTGCCAAGAGACTGCAGTCTGATGATAAAAAAGGGAAGCCTAGCTTTTGACATCAGAAGCAGTCTTCCTGTGGCCGAGATTCCTGTCGGAGGTCGTCTCTCCCATTTTTCTCAACTGCTGGCAGGAAAAAATTCGAGACCCATGGGTCCGGTAGGTAATCCAAAGAGGATATGCAATTGAGTTCCTCCATCCTCCTCAGGATCAGTTTGTGTTAACTCGCGTTACTTGTAACTTGTGTTAACTCATTGTAGGGAGGCTTCCCTACAATGCAGCAGACTACATTGGAATGCTCCATTCGAGAGTACATTCACAAGGGAGCCCTGGTGGAAGTCCCTTCTCTAGAAGAAGGATCCGGTGTCTATTCTCCCGTCTTCCTGGTGCCAAAACCGGCAGACAAGTAGAGAATGATCATAGACTTAAGGTACCTCAACCGCTTCATCAAAAAGAAGCGCTTCCATATGGAAACCATAAAGTCTGTCACCACCTTTCTCCTCCAAGGCGATGTTTTTTGTGACTTTGGATATAAAGGACGCCTATTTGCATATTCCTATTTACCTCCACACAGAAGGGTTCTAAGCATTGCTGTAGTAGTTTCCGGCCACAGGAAGCATTTTCAATTCACAGCACTACCGTTCGGGATCTCCTCTGCTCCCCACACCTTTACAAAGGTTGTGGCCCCCATAACGGCGGCCCTCAGGCTTCAGGGGATATTCTTGGTGCCTTATCTAGACGACTGGTTGATAAAACCCCAGTCAGAGTCTGTTCTGCTCCAGTACCTACAGACAGCCATTTCCCTGCTTCAAAGTCTGGGATGGCTTATAAACTGGGAGAAGTCAAAAACGATCCCTTCAACCCGAAGGAAGTTCCTCTGCTACTTCCTAGATTCAGTCCGCCTGCAAATCTCCTTGACACCAGCAAGGAAGGAGAAGCTGGTCGTGGCAGTCCGGCACCTCTTCTGTAAGCCGATAGCCTTCATCAGAACATTGATGAAGATCCTGGGCTTGATGTCTTCCTCAGTGGAGGCAGTCCCATGGGCCTTGTGGCACTTACGTCCCCTCCAGAGAGAATTACTAGAGGCTTGGGATCGCACCCTTCTTACACTCAGCAAGAAGATTCGACTCTTCCCCAGGACCCGTTTTTACCTCAAGTGGTGGTTACACCTGAAAGACGGAAGGTCCACGGTCCAACCTCCTTGGACCCTGTTGACTACAGATGCATCCCTCACGGGATGGGGAGCCTATTTGGACGAAAACTCCATAAAGGGAGTCTGGAACGCTCCAGAAAGAAGGACCTCGTCCAACTGGAAGGATCTCAGAGCTGTATATCGTGCCTTACTCCATTTCTCGCCTCTTCTCAAGGGAAAAGCAGTCAAAGATCCGGTCAGTCAACATGACCACAGTGCTGTACGTAAACAGACAGGGAGGCACCAGATCACCAACCCTCCTCAGGGAGGCAGATCTGATATTTACATGGGCAGAGAAAAATCTAACCCAATTATCCGCAGTTAACATCAAGGGCTCCCTGAACATAGTAGCGGATCGGTTGAGTCGGGGTCATGCCGTATCAGGAGAAATGGTCACTCAATCCAGAAGTTTTTCATCAGATTACCCTGAAGTGGGGTCTTCCAGAAATAGACCTCATGGCAACCCGACTCAATGCCAAGGTGGAGACGTTCTGTTCCCTTTACCAGGAGGACAATCCCTTGGCAGTGGATGCCCTGTCCATCCCTTAGAGGTCCAGGCTGGCATACATCTTCCCTCCAATTCCAATGATACTGAAAGTATTGATGAAAATAAGACAGGACCAAGTCTCTGTGATAGCCATCATTCCATTCTGGCCAAAAAGAGCTTGGTTTTCCCAACTCATGGAGATGAGTCGAGGGATATATTGGAGGCTTCCCCCCATCCAGAATCTGGTTTCCCAAGGATCTCTGAAGTGCCAGGATCTCTGGAGATTCAACCTGACAGCCTGGAGGTTGAGCAGTCCCTACAGCAGGATAGAGGACTGTCAGGGGCCGTCCTGAAGACCCTTTCTTCTGCAAGAGCAGACTCTGCCAATAAGAACTACCAGAGGACATCCAAGAGTTTCATGGAGTGGTGCTCCAAGAAGGGTAATAATAATCTAGAACCTTCTACGGCTGATATTTTAAATTTTCCTCAGGACGGTTTGGATAAGGGCCTTGCCCCTGCCACTTTGAAAGTGCAGATTTCGGCCCTCTCCGCTCATTTGAACAGACGTCTGTCTCAGGATCCTCTGGTTGCAAGGTTCCTTAAAGGGGCAGTGAGGCTAAATTAAAGGTTCCACCTGTCCTAAACAACACACAGGGGCAGAGATACCTCATATTGTGCTGCTGTCAGGACTAAGGGAATACAGATTGACATTACAATCAACGATATATAACAGTGTCCACAATATAATTTCCCCCTTAGAAATAATAGCTTCTGTTATCTATAGTTGTTTTTATAAGGGGGAACTATTTTTTATAATTGGGACTAATATTCAGGGGTTCTATTATTTATAAAGGTGCTGTTATTTATAAGGGAGGAACTCTATTATATATAATTATAAAAGTCTTCTAATATATTAGACACCTATTATATGTAATAGTTCATCTCTTATCATAACCCCTAATCAATAATAGTTTCCCCTTATATTCAGTTCACCCTTATAAAAAATAGTTCACACTTACAATATTACAACTTTTTAGCTCCCTGCTCTGCCATAGGCTTAAATAGAGTCGACGTGCACAGCACAGCGCACCAGTACAGCTGTGAAGCTCCCCTTATTTAAGTCATCACACTAATAGCCTGATGCTCTGGATCCAGGGGGTACCTTTGGGGACGAGGGCCCTGGGCCCATCACACCGGCACTGTCTTTTTCCGTAGTGAATTGGCTTTGTTTATAATATTGTTGTCGCTCCTTGTTTTCTAGATATTTATAAGAGTCACCTTAACAGCATACAAAGCAGCGTTGTCTTATTAATGTTCTCTGACAAATGAGGCCCCAGGGCGGTTTATATCGCAGACCAATCTTGGCTATGAAGCCTAGTTCTCTCAGGTTTGGTAAAAAACTTGCTATCTTCTTAAAGTCCAATGAGCTATACATTGTGTCTGAGTCTATGAATGGGTTAATTAAACAAGGCTCATCGACCTATAGACTTGTATTGAGGTAATGCATTTGCATCAGTGAAATAAAGCAAACATGTTTCCATTGTTATTCCACTGATCCATAGTCCACAAAGGACAAAAAACCAACACAAGGCTGGAGGAGCTAGGCATACTATTATGGGCTCAGGGGGTTGAGTTAATTATTGTTTCATTTGATTAATCAAAATTCATTTTAATTAAATTCCCTCTGTCTAACTAGTGTACAGGGGAAGAAAACAAAAAACATTATTGCACAGCTGATGGACGTAAGGGGATGTAGTATTTGTATTTGCAGTCCTATTTTTAGCCATTAGAGGGTAGCAAAATGCAACTATATTTTTTGGCTTCTGAAATTTTTAGAGTGGAGTGGTTTGAGCGGAGATACAATTTTGTGGAATTAATTTGGTGACACATCGATCCGTGTACTGTATTTACTATATATTAGTAGTCTACTGATATATTAGTAGTCTAATGAGTGCGCAAAATATCAATTTCTTACACTTTTGTCTCTTGTGTATTGTTCTCATGCTACGTGGAAATTCTGGTTTCCTCTCACATTTGAGTTTCAGATGAAGAGACTATGAAAGATAATCTTTTTGTAGGCTGACTTTTCACTGGTATAATTTATTAATTTAGATTATTTTTTAATCAATTCTTTTCTTTTTTATTAATTATTCATGCTTTTTTCACATTGTCCCACCAGGGTAAAATCCTCCATCAATGTACCTTTTGTTGGGGTAGTGAAGTTCAGAGTATGGGGGATGCAAAAGAGAAATCTTGGGAATGGTTGTCTGAGCAGCAGACAACGAGAGAGTAGTGATGGACAATCTTGTAATATTTGTTTCACGGATATTCTCAAGGTTTGCTTGCAAGATTAGTTTCGGATTGAATTTGTAAGGTCCATAATGGATCCCAGGGTATAATAGTTGGGGGCCAGGGAAGGTGTGGAAAAGTAAAAAAAAAAGCATTATACATACCTTTCCTGGGCTCCACTGTGGCGTCTTGCAACATCTTCTGGCTTTCTCGGTGATGTCAGCACTCCTGGGTCACGCTAAAAGCATCATGATGTCATTGATCCCATATTACTGCTCAGGCCGAATCACAGGCCTCAGTGATGACCCAGGGCAACTGATGTCAGTAAAAAGGCCAGGGACACCCTTGGATTCTGTGGCAGAGCCCAGAAAAGGTGAGTATAAGTGATTTACTATTCCAAACCTTCCAAGACCTCCAATACTCTGGAACCTGAAGAGAACCAAGAGTATAAATAATGATTCGTAGGTGTCAAATACCAAAAATTTCGTCCAAACCTGAAATTTTTGGAAAATTCATTATGAACTGGTTCACTCATCTGTATGGCGTGAAGAAAAAGGCTTTGCGGGGAGATTAAGTGTGGGGAGATTAGGTGAGAGATGAGAGGAGGGGACAGGTTTTGGACAGCCTTGTACCTCATTGTCAAAATTTTAGTTGTGCAATGTGTAGCCAGTGAAGAAATTGTCAAGGGAGACAGGCAGAGAATTAGCGAGCAGAGAGGTGGATTAACCAGAGGAGATAAGGGTGAATTGAAGGGGCTCAAGAGTGTTTGATGGGAGGCCACAGAGAAGGATGTTGCAGTAGTCTACATACAAGATCATGAGGGCATGCACAAGAAATTTTGTTGACTTATGGTTGAGGAACAAACGGGTTGGAAGCAGCAGGAGACGGTAAAAGTTCTCATATGTGGTTGCAAAAGCAGGGTTGAATTACAAGTTATCCCAAGACAGGTTTGGTGGAAAGAATACAGAAGGAGGAGAAGGATTATAAAGGATTATATTTAGAACATTGCAGTACTAATGTATTCATATTGCATTGATGTTTTGCACTGTATAACTGAAAGATAAAGTTGGGGAAAGAAAGCAAAAAAAGAAAAAGTATTATGGATATATAGCCCAACAGCCATTGTCCTAGGTATACTTTATAAGTCAGGTAGCCATGGCAGGCCTGGGTACCTCTGCTTGGTCTGAGCTGTCACAGCAACCAATAGCATAGTTTAACTCTCACAGAATTTCCCGAATAAAAGGGATGTCCTCCCTGACTGTCAGAGGAGCTGTCAAGCCTCCTAAATAATTTATCCAGTATATTATACTGTCACATAACCTGGTTAAGATGCTGTATGATGAGTATCTGTATGAAGCATACATAATGTACCATGCCATGTTAGAGTGAATTGGGACTCATCTCAATTGGGTGCCCTCCAGGGAATTTCCCTTTTCACCTGTGGGCCTATCCGAGCCTTTCCTATAGACACCATACAATGCTGTCGCATACAGGAGCCCATAGGGTAACAGGGAGCTCCTGTTTATGACTTAGATTTGTGGTTGCTATCTAAGGGGTTAAACAGCCCAGCAGTTGCAGCAGGACACCAGCTATATACTACAGCTACTGATGGGGCAGGCATAGCTCTTATTCTCGTGCCGCTATCATTGATGACACAGTTTAGTCGCTGCTTATATATATATATATATATATATATATATATATATATATATATCTCTGACATGGTGCATGAAGGGGTTAAGATTTCACTATTGACTGGAGGTATAAAGGGATGGAGAAGATGACACAAGCTGGGATCTCACACACTTGGAGTGCTGTTTTGTACATGTGATATGTGCTGTGGTTTTCATTCTTAGTCAGACTTCTCTACTGTTCAGTCTGAGCTATGTCTGACACAGACATAACAAACCACAAGCCTGTGCTGAAGCCCAATGGAAAGTGCCTTGTGGACATTTGTAGCATAAGGTAGAAACCGACACATGAGAAAACAACACGCCGGAGCGCTATACTGTACAGGATCAAAGCCGCCACATTAATGTAGTTGTGTAACTACTGGCTATATATATGGATATAACTTGGATGTATGCATAGATATAACTACTGACTAAATGCATAAGTATAAC
The DNA here is from genome assembly GCA_947044405.1 of Leptodactylus fallax. Classification (NCBI taxonomy): domain Eukaryota; kingdom Metazoa; phylum Chordata; class Amphibia; order Anura; family Leptodactylidae; genus Leptodactylus; species Leptodactylus fallax. The sequence continues at coordinate 69,669 of CAMRHE010000897.1, forward strand.
TGCTGGGTGTATATATGGATATAACTGCTGAGTGTGTGCATAGATACAACTATTGACTAAATACATACATCTAAGTGCTAGATGTATAAATGGTTGTAACTACTGGTTGTATATGTTGATATAACTGCTGGATGGATATATGGATATAACTGGTAGATGTATGCATGGATATGCGGTGACCAGATGGAAGGTAACGCTGCAGTTGGGATTGCGGGGTGCAAACAGCGCAGACTTGTCACGGTCTCTGGGCACGAGGGCGCAGCGCTGGTGCTGTCCCACGTTACCACCACTGGTACCGGTGATGAGGGGGCTGCACAAATGTTGGTGGTGATTGTTCCCCTGGGGCGCTTCCCCTATACTGTGCCGACTGGTGGTGTTTGGGGCGCCCTGATGTTGTCGGTGCAGAGTCAGACACAGAAACGGTTGTAAAGTTGAACTTTTACTTCCATGGGTGTGGAGGCACAAATACTTAAACAGTTTCTTCAATACAAAACAACGGGGTACGCCTGGTGACACAGCAAAGTCCTGGGGTGCAGGGTAGACTTGATGAAAGGTGTTCCTAGCCCCTTATACTTCAGTGTTACAGCCCTAAGGTGCGTCTGGGCTCCTATTTGGCTCATAGGAGGATGCCCACCATGATACTAGTACATAATATTCCCCACTCACGTTATGTGGTCCTGATAGCTCAGAGTTTCGGGGTGCAATAGTCAGGATGGCAGGATATTCCACAGGTCTGGCCTTGGCCCCTGGATCCTGTGATACTGGCTATGGAGCACGTGTTCCAGAATGTTCTCTCCACAGTCTCATGCTGACAAGATAATGATGCTTGACTTCCTTCAGGGCGATGGCTAGGCAGACAGGGGACAGGATCTTCTGAATAGCTGGAGTATGTCAGCTCTCCAACCTTCCTGGGCCTGTCTAGGACTTGAGATTCCTGCACTAAACTCACTGCTTTCTTCACAGGACATCACACTTATCTCCTCACCTCCTCCTCCTAACACTCCACACTTCTAACTCCTCACACGCAGGACCTTCCTGCAGGGGTGTTACCATGGGGACCCAGTGATCAGCTGACTCCTCCCCTTTTCCCAAGCGATGTCCTCCCATTGGACATTTGGTTACTATTCAATCCTATGGGAGGTGTAATGCATGTGTGAGGCTCACTAGGTGGCGCTGTGTTGTGTGAGACTCAGGACCCCCTGCTATGTCACACAGGCTATGAAGCAACAGGAAATAATACAATGCACAGAGATCACCCTCAGCCCAGCCATAGCCAGCTCTGGGATGCCACATACTCCCCCTCTTTCACTGAGCCGACCTCGGCGACGGGCTGGGGTGAAGGTGAGAAATGTAACATAACGTTAATAAATACGAATAAAGTGCAAATGTCACTAACAGTTTAGAAAAATATAATTCCTAGAAACTTGAGGTAAGACCTCCCGGCATAGTCCTGGAATGTCCATGAGAAGTCTGAAGGGTAACGGAGAGATAATTAAACTCAGACTTATGGAACCTTTTGGCGGTACCATCAGACAGTCCATATAGAAACAACAGTAGTGCAAATGGGTCCAGAGGCTCTCTGGCACAAATTTCGTGAGTGTCCATTATCATGAGAGTCTCTCTGAGAAACAATAAACAGTCCTTTCTGTAAGGAAGAGTAGGCACTCTAGCACAAATGTCCATACCGCAATGGGGTAACAGAACTTCCTTGGCTCGGTGAGCCAGGCACTATGGCTTGGATTGTTGCATATAAATGTAAATACTATATTACATGGCAAGATATTATATATATACTGTATATACACACAGGAAAAACATTAATGTAATCAGAGCAGGAATAACATATATACAGAAGCAGAGACAGTTAACCTCTTTTACCCAAGGACAGCCATGGCATCACTATAGCGTGTTGGAGGTATGCCTTTTGTGGTACGCTCAGAACGCCTAAGTGGAACGAGATTTGAATCAGGAACAGAGTCACTGAAATCAATTAAATCATCTGTCGAAGGGTTCTCTTGCACTAGAGCAATTGGTGGATAACAGCTAAATGGTAGTAGTTTAGGCGCCCACATAAGCTCAGTTAACGTTGGGGGTCTCTCTTTCGCTTCAGAAGGTGACAAGATCTCTGTACTCGTTGTCTCAGCTGGGGGCACCTCTGTGGGTAGTCCTTCTTTAAGGCACAGCTTCAGACGGTTTCGGTGTACTACTTGGGGCTGTCTCCCAGGTTTAGAGATCTCATACACGTCGGATTCAGGATATGGTATGGAGATGACACTGTATGGTTCTTTCTCCCAGAATGGATCCAATTTCCCATTCCGATGGTTATTCCTTAACCATACACGGTCGCCAACTTTCAGGGGCACTGCATGGGCGTGATGGTTGTAATCCTCCTGTTGTCTCCTACGAACCTCATCCATGCACGTTTCAACTATCTCTTTAGCTTCCTCCATACGTCGGCGGTGTTCAACAACCCCGTCTGTTATGGGTAGTGGATTGATGGTGTCAGGGACCTTCACACCAAGGGTTAAGTCTGAAGGAAGTTGACCTTGTCTTCCAAACATTAGATAAAATGGTGCGTATCCCGTAGATGTTTGGGGTGTGTTGTTGTAAATATAGGCCAAGTCCTTGATACGCTCAGGCCACTCAACACCAGGTGTAACTGCGGCTGTTCTTAGCATGCCGATGATCACTTGATTTGCCTTCTCGCATATACCATTCCCTTGAGGGTGATACGCTGTGGTTCGCAATTTCTTGCAGTCTTGGAACTGACACAACTCACGGAACAATTGGGATTCAAACGCCGATCCACGGTCGGTGAGGATATGCTCAGGACAACCGTAATGGCGGACAAACTCTGCGTAGAAGGTCTCAGCCGTAGTTCTTGCTGTAAGATCTCTGACAGGCACGATGACAAGGAACTTGGAGTAATGATCCACCATTGTCAGAGCGTAGCTGTAGCCGGAACGTGTGGGACCCAACTTCACATGGTCCAGAGCAACAATTTCACACGGCTTTTGAGTCTTAATTGGATGCAGAGGGGCCTTCTGATCTCTTCTACCTTCCTTGGTGATACTACAGGCGGGACACTCTCGGCACCAACTCTCAATGTCACTCCTCATCCCAACCCAATAGAAGCGACGACGGATGGTAGCTTCAGTCTTTTGTACCCCGAAGTGACCGGATCTGTCATGATACGCCTCAAGTATCATCTGTGCATCTCTTCTTGGTACGAGGATCTGATGAAGCCTTTCACCTGTGACAGGATCAAGAGTGTTTCTAAGTAGAAGGCCTCGTTGGACAAACAGGCGCTTCCTCTGTCGCCAAAGGCGTTTTAATTCCACGTCATGAAGACCTCTCTTTACACGGGTTGGTATTCTTCCTGTAAGCAGGAAATCTGACAATTCTCCTAAAACTCTGCTCTCTTCTTGGAACGTTTTCCACAGAGATGGCTCCTGGAGGGATTCGGCAGCTGTTTTCGCCAGAGATTCTCCTTCTACAGGGACACCAATAGCAACCTGTTGGGCAAACTTGTTGTAGAATGGTGGCATCTCCACCTCTTCCCAGATGTCTTCTCGGGGTGGTTCTTCTCCCACAGGCAACCTTGAGAGTGCATCAGCGTTAGCGTTGGACTTGCCACTGCGATACTTGACAGAGAACTTGTAATTCGCGAGTCTTGAGGCCCACCGTTGTTCAAGGGCTCCCAGTCGAGCAGTGTCCAGATGCGCCAACGGATTGTTATCTGTGTACACGGTAAAGGGTGTGGCAGCCAGGTAGTCTTTAAACTTCTCTGTCACGGCCCAGACAAGCGCCAGAAGTTCGAGTTTGAAAGAACTATAGTTCTGGTCGTTCTTCTCCGCGCCTCTCAGACTCCTGCTGGCGTAGGCGATGACTCGCTCTTTGTTGTCCTGAACCTGGGACAACACTGCACCCAAACCTTGGTGACTTGCATCTGTGTACAAGCGGAATGGCTGACTGTAGTCGGGATAGGCTAGAATTGGTGGTTGCGTCAGAAGTGCTTTAAGCGCTTGAAAGGCTTCCTCTTGACGCGCTGTCCAGTCTACCGGAAGCTTTCGGTTGTAGTTTTCTCTGGGACAACCGCGCAACAACTCGTTCAGAGGCTCGGCTACTTGGGCGAAGTGTGGTATGAAACGCCGGTAGTAACCTGCGAATCCAAGGAAGCTTCGGACTTCTTTGACGGTAGTTGGTCTTCGCCAGTTCTGGACTGCAGTGATCTTTTCAGGATCAGGTTGGACGCCTTGTGCGCTCACGACATGCCCAAGGTAGTGAACTTGGGATTTCAACAGGTAGCACTTGGAGGGCTTCACCTTTAGGCCGTGCTGTATAAGTACCTTGAATACCTCGGACAGGTGACGAAGGTGTTCTTGGTATGTCCGGGAGAATACAATAACATCGTCCAGGTACAGTAGCACACTCTGGAAATTCTCATGGCCGAGGCACCTCTCCATAAGCCTTTGGAATGTGGCTGGGGCATTACATAGCCCAAATGGCATACTATTGAATTCAAAGAGTCCCATCGGGGTCGTAAACGCAGTCTTTTCACGATCTTCAGGCGCCATAGGGACTTGCCAGTATCCACTGGTTAAGTCCAGGGTCGAGAAACAGGTAGCTGATCCCAAAGCCGTTAGAGATTCCTCAATCCGGGGCAATGGGTATGCGTCTTTGTGCGTGACGTTGTTGAGTTTACGATAGTCCACACAAAATCGTAGGGTTCCGTCTTTCTTCTTGACAAGGACTAGCGGGGCTGCCCAGGGGCTGTTACTCTCCCGGATGACATCAGCATCTCGCATCTCTTGGATCAACTTTTTCACTGGTTGGTACATCGCTGGTGGTATTGGACGGTGACGCTCCTTGATTGGATGGTGGTTGCCAGTCAGAATGCGATGTTGTATGGTCGTGGTCTTACCAAAGTCCAATGGGTGTTTGCTGAATGCCTGTTGGTAACGCTTGGCCACATTGCGAACCCCATTGATGTGCTCTATAGGGGTATTGGCGTCTCCCACGTTCAATTCATCCCACCAGGACTTCGTGGCTCCATTTTGAATGTTCTCAGCAGCTTGGGTGGAACGCTGTGTGGCGGTAGAATCACCAGAGAGAATGTCTTCTGGTGCTAACCGGTGTAGCAGGGCCACAGAGTGGAACTTGTGGAGGTTCACGGGAGCATCGCCCAAGTTGACTAAGCGGACAGGAACACGTCCATTGGAAACTGTGACAAGGCTGCGGGCAGCCATGACAAGTGGTTGGCCATCTATCTGTATGGGTTGTAGCAAGGCCTCGTAGTCCTGATTTTCTATGCCCGGACGGGCACGGCACCACACCATAGTTTCTGTTCCAGGCTGTAGGGTTACTGGACGGGTATCTTGGATCCGGACTCGACCAATTTCACCTTGTTTGTTGGCGAACTTGTGCTGGGCATTGAGTACATGAATGGCCCGCTGAATGGTCTGCTGGTCACTGGGAGAAGCTGTAAGGAGAGAGGCATGCAAGGCATCCAACACTTCTGCAAAGCAATGGCGTAAAACATTCATGCCTAATATTACAACTGCAAACCTATCATCCTCTACATCAGTGACAATTACACCCTGTCTAGGCAGTTTCAAGTCCCCAATCTGGATAGTGGGTTCCCAATAACCCTGCTGTGGTATGGGCTGTCCATTGCTGGCACACAGATTTATCCATGTGTCAGGTGTTCTATTCAACACACCTAAGTCCCAATGTTCAAGGAACACCTGCTTGCGCAGGGTTGTTACCTGAGATCCAGTGTCCACCAACGCTGTCAGAGGGACGCCGTTCACCCGGATTGTGATGTGTGGGCAGGCTGAGACGAAGCGTGACAATGGCACTGAAGATTCACCTGGGCCCTTCTTCTTTCCTCCCGAGGGGCGGCCCGCTGCCTCAGGGGTGGCCCGTTTAACTGAAAACACTGAGGCCTGGTGTGTCCATATCTATGGCAATAGGTACAGTATGGCCTCTCACTCTGCGGAGGTTTCACTGAAAACGGACGTCTGGGTGGCGACTCAGGTGAGATGTTGAGACTTCGCAAAGGATCACTGGACGATGAAGACGGCTGGGTCAGACGATCTAGACGGACGGTGATCTGTTCCATGGCACGGGTCAGATGATCCACTCGGGCCAGAAGGTCATCTCTGGAGTCTGCTGGTGTAGTCTGCGCAGTTTGGGCAGCAGGTGAGGTACCCAGAGGTAGTGGCAGGACAACTGGAGCAATGCTTGTTGAGGGTCCAGGTGAGGGAGCACAGATGACTGGGCTCGGCTGGGGCTGCTCCTGTCCCAAGACCTGGATGGCAAGGGCCTTGAAGTCAGCAAACGTGATGCTGGGATGTTGTGCAGCAAGCATTCGCAACTGACTCTGGAGCAATGTGGTACCCGCCCCTTCTATGAAGCGGTCAAGCAAGATTTTATCAGAGTCCACATTTTCACGTGGATCCACTTGCACCACAGCTCTGAACGCCTCTTGGAGGGATAAAGCATAGTCCCGCAGGGTCTCACCAGGTAGTTGTCGTCTGGAAAAGAAGCGCATCTTTACCTCGGAGACAGATCGCACGTCAAAGTTCACATGGAGTTTGTCCAGAATTTGCCCAGGGGTTCTTTTGTCAGAGGCAGGCCAGGATTTGACCTCCCTAGCTGCAGCACCCTCAAGCTGGCCCAGCAGGATCTGTATCTGCTGTTCTGTATTCAGAGAATAGAACTGGAAGAGAGACAGAATCTTCTCACGAAAGTCCCTGAGGGTATGCGCCTCCCCTTTGTAGCGCGGCAGCCATGGTGCGCCAGGGTAAAATGGCATGGAGAATGGTAGGCTGCTCGCCATGGGCACTGCTGGATCACTAGAAACAGATGGCACAATGTCACTTTGCTCAGTCATGTTGTTTGCAGGTATGACTGGAATTAGGTCGCCGTCTCTTTAAGAAACTCAACTGCTTGCTGGCAGGGAATGGAGACTACAACTTGGAATGCTGTCCCTTTAAGAATGCTGTAGCTATTAACAGAGTCACTGTGATGCAGGCTGACGGTGTGCTCCCCCTCTTTAATGGTGGCACTCCCCACGGACACTGTACACGGAAAACACTCGCTGGGGCCGTGGGAGGACTGAAGACAAGGACAGGGAGGCACAGTACTCACTGACAGCAACTGCAGCGTGGACCAGAGATCAGCGGTGCACAGCAGGGACGGTGATGCGGCACCGGAGAGTCAGAAATGGCGCCGGCACGTTCGCCTTTCACTTTCTTGTATGGGTGCGCGTAGCATTGCGCTCAGCATTCTGGGCTCTCCTAAGATGGCGGCAGATGGGTCTCCTGGCCTCATGGGCAGTGCTAAAAATCTCCCGCACTTTTGTAAGGTTCAGTTAACCCTTTGTGGGCGTTCTTACACAGCGATGTGGCACAGCAAACAAGTCCTGGGCGTTTTAACTCTTCCAGGGCTGTAACACACTGAGAGGACAGTCTTTAGGGCTTGCTTCAGGGGTATAGGGCTCCCCCTCTTTGTGGCAAGCACTCTCAGGGAATAAACTTGATCTTAGCAAAGTCCACAATAAAGACCGATGCTCTGGAGACAATTTGGCGCACTTTTCGTGGCGACTTTCTCAAAATGGCACACACCCGTATCCTGTTCGTGACGCCAGTTTTTCTTGCGGTGACCAGATGGAAGGTAACGCTGCAGTTGGGATTGCGGGGTGCAAACAGCGCAGACTTGTCACGGTCTCTGGGCACGAGGGCGCAGCGCTGGTGCTGTCCCACGTTACCACCACTGGTACCGGTGATGAGGGGGCTGCACAAATGTTGGTGGTGATTGTTCCCCCGGGGCGCTTCCCCTATACTGTGCCGACTGGTGGTGTTTGGGGCGCCCTGATGTTGTCGGTGCAGAGTCAGACACAGAAACGGTTGTAAAGTTGAACTTTTACTTCCATGGGTGTGGAGGCACAAATACTTAAACAGTTTCTTCAATACAAAACAACGGGGTACGCCTGGTGACACAGCAAAGTCCTGGGGTGCAGGGTAGACTTGATGAAAGGTGTTCCTAGCCCCTTATACTTCAGTGTTACAGCCCTAAGGTGCGTCTGGGCTCCTATTTGGCACATAGGAGGATGCCCACCATGATACTAGTACATAATATTCCCCACTCACGTTATGTGGTCCTGATAGCTCAGAGTTTCGGGGTGCAATAGTCAGGGTGGCAGGATATTCCACAGGTCTGGCCTTGGCCCCTGGATCCTGTGATACTGGCTATGGAGCACGTGTTCCAGAATGTTCTCTCCACAGTCTCATGCTGACAAGATAATGATGCTTGACTTCCTTCAGGGCGATGGCTAGGCAGACAGGGGACAGGATCTTCTGAATAGCTGGAGTATGTCAGCTCTCCAACCTTCCTGGGCCTGTCTAGGACTTGAGATTCCTGCACTAAACTCACTGCTTTCTTCACAGGACATCACACTTATCTCCTCACCTCCTCCTCCTAACACTCCACACTTCTAACTCCTCACACGCAGGACCTTCCTGCAGGGGTGTTACCATGGGGACCCAGTGATCAGCTGACTCCTCCCCTTTTCCCAGGCGATGTCCTCCCATTGGACATTTGGTTACTATTCAATCCTATGGGAGGTGTAATGCATGTATGAGGCTCACTAGGTGGCGCTGTGTTGTGTGAGACTCAGGACCCCCTGCTATGTCACACAGGCTATGAAGCAACAGGAAATAATACAATGCACAGAGATCACCCTCAGCCCAGCCATAGCCAGCTCTGGGATGCCACAGATATAACTACTGGCTATATACATACACTACCGTTCAAAAGTTTGGGGTCACCCAGACAATTTTGTGTTTTTCCTGAAAACTCACACTTAATTTATCAAATGAGTTGCAAAATGAATAGAATATATAGTCAAGACATTGACAAGGTTAGAAATAATTATTTTTATTTGAAATAATTTTCTCCTTCAAACTTTGCTTTGGTCAAAGAATGCTCCATTTGCAGCAATTCCAGCATTGCAGACCTTTGGCATTCTAGCTGTTAATTTGCTGAGGTAATCTGGAGAAATTTCACCCCATGCTTCCAGAAGCCCCTCCCACAAGTTGGATTGGCTTGATGGGCACTTTTTGCGTACCATACGGTCAAGCTGCTCCCACAACAGCTCAATGGGGTTGAGATCTGGTGACTGCGCTGGCCACTCCATTACAGATAGAATACCAGCTGCCTGCTTCTTCCCTAAATAGTTCTTGTATAATTTGGAGGTGTGCTTTGGGTCATTGTCCTGTTGTAGGATGAAATTGGCTCCAATCAAGCACTGCCCACAGGGTATGGTATGGCGTTGCAAAATGGAGTGATAGCCTTCCTTATTCAAAATCCCTTTTATCTTGTACAGATCTCCCACTTTACCAGCACCAAAGCAACCCCAGACCATCACATTACCTCCACCATGCTGACAGATGGCGTCAGGCACTCTTCCAGCATCTTTTCAGTTGTTCTGCGTTTCACAAATGTTCTTCTGTGTGATCCAAACACCTCAAACTTCGATTCGTCTGTCCATAACACTTTTTTCCAATCTTCCTCTGTCCAATGTCTGTGTTCTTTTGCCCATATTAATCTTTTCCTTATATTAGCCAGTCTCAGATATGGCTTTTTCTTGGCCACTCTGCCCTGAAGGCCAGCATCCCTGAGTCGCCTCTTCACTGTAGACGTTGACACTAATGTTTTGCGGGTACTATTTAATGAAGCTGCCAGTTGAGGACCTGTGAGGCGTCGATTTCTCAAACTAGAGACTCTAATGTACTTGTCTTGTTGCTCAGTTGTGTAGCGGGGCCTCCCACTTCTCTTTCTACTCTGGTTAGAGCCTGTTTGTGCTGTCCTGTGAAGGGAGTAGTACACACCATTGTAGGAAATCTTCAGTTTCTTGGCAATTTCTAGCATGGAATAGCCTTCATTTCTAAGAACAAGAATAGACGATCGAGTTTCACATGAAAGTTCTCTTTTTCTGGCCATTTTGAGAGTTTAATCGAACCAACAAATGTAATGCTCCAGATTCTCAACTAGCTCAAAGGAAGGTCAGTTTTATAGCTTCTCTAACCAGCAAAACTGTTTTCAGCTGTGCTAACATACTTGCACAAGGGTTTTCTAAACATCCATTAGCCTTCTTACACAGTTAGCAAACACAATGTACCATTAGAACACTGGAGTGATGGTTGCTGGAAATGGGCCTCTATACACCTATGTAGATATTGCATTAAAAACCAGACATTAGCAGCTAGAATAGTCATTTACCACATTAACAATGTATAGAGTGTATTTCTGTGCTTTTCTTTCAAAAATAAGGAAATTTCTAAGTGATCCTAAACTTTTGAACGGTAGTCTAGATATAACTACTTGCTGTATACATAGATATAACTGTTGGGTGTATATATGGATATACTGCTAGATGTATGAATGGTCGTAACTACTGGTTGAATATGTAAATATAACTGCTAGATGCATATATGGATATAGATGCTAGCTGTATATATGGATATGACGGTGCAGCATCCCAGAGGGACACTGATTACATTGTCTTGTGTTTTATGTTATTGTATTATCTGCCTCTGGTTGTATATATGTTTATTGTACGTTTTTATGTTTACAGCTTCCCTATTGTATTTCCCCTATGGTTTATCCCCCACTGTTGGCTACCTCTCTTATTTCTAAGGTTTGGTACAGCCCTGGCCAATCACAGGCCATTGGGCGGGGTTTGGAGACTCTTGGTCTCCATGGGACCATTAGTGCCTCAGTATTCAGTGAGTGTTGGCATTGTGATTGGAAGTCTGGTATGTTCTCATCAGCCCTTGAGGGAGAGGTGAATCTGAGTCCAAGACTTCTAAAAAACAGAAAGGAAGATTCATCTGTCTATTCACCAGACACTGTGCCTAGGAGGAGGATAGGAGTCGTGCTTCTCCGAGAGCTATATTCTGGGACCCATTTAGCATACAGGTATTTGGGCCCTTGGGACTTCCTTACATTCAGTCCCCAAATCCATACACTGGGTGAGGCCAACTGTATTATTTACTTGGAGTGAAGTAAAAGGCACCCCATCGCCACCTTGGTCTGGGCATCCCCTATCCCAAGCCTGGGTGTTGCCTAACAGTTGGAGATTCCTACCCCCATCAGGAAGCCACACAAGTTCACTGTTCTGAGTTCCTTGAGTAAAGTTCACCTTGGTTAAACTGCACCACTGCCTCCTGACGCTAGGTTCACACTAGCGTTTGGGCATTCTGTCCCAGATTCCACTCAAAGTCGGCAGAGAGAAAAGTCCTGCAAGCATATATAAACTTATTGTCTATGGGGCTGTGGAATTCCACGTGTAATGGCTTTTTAAGCGGATAGGGTTTCTGTCTTTGGGGTCCCCAAGTGGACCCAAAGGACGGAAGGCCGAACGCTAGTGTGAACCTAGCGTGAGTACTGTGCAATGACCATGTATATAAGATAAGAGTATTGGCACTGTGTGGTGGCCAGGAATACAATATAAGAGCAGTGGTACTTTGCAGTGGCCATTAATACGATATAAGCAGTGGTACTGTGCATTGGCCATATATACAAGATAACAGTAGTGGTTCTGTGCAGTGGTCATGTATATAAGATAAGAGAAGTGGTACTGTGTAATGGCCATGTATACAAGAAAAGAACAGTGGTACTGTGCGGTGGTCATGTATACAAGATAAGAGTAGTGGTACTGTGTAATGGCCATAAATACAGTGCCTTGCGAAAGTATTCGGCCCCCTTGAACTTTTCAACCTTTTGCCACATTTTAGGCTTCAAACATAAGGATATAAAATTTTAATTTTTTCGTGAAGAATCAACAACAAGTGGGACACAATTGTGAAGTGGAACGAAATTTATTGGTTATTTTAAACTTTTGTAAAAAATAAAAAACTGAAAATTGGGGCGTGCAATATTATTCGGCCCCTTTACTTTCAGTGCAGCAAACTCACTCCAGAAGTTCATTGAGGATCTCTGAATGATCTCCTGAATGTTGTCCTAAATGACTGATGATGATAAATATAATCCACCTGTGTGTAATCAAGTCTCCGTATAAATGCACCTGCTCTGTGATAGTCTCTGGGTTCTGTTTAAAGCGCAGAGAGCATCATGAAGACCAAGGAACACACCAGGCAGGTCCGTGATACTGTTGTGGAGAAGTTTAAAGCCGGATTTGGATACAAAAAGATTTCCCAAACTTTAAATATCCCAAGGAGTACTGTGCAAGCGATCATATTGAAATGGAAGGAGTATCAGACCACTGCAAATCTACCAAGACCTAGCCATCCCTCTAAACTTTCATCTCAAACAAGGAGAAGACTGATCAGAGATGCAGCCAAGAGGCCCATGATCACTCTGGATGAACTGAAGAGATCTACAGCTGAGGTGGGAGAGTCTGTCCATAGGACAACAATCAGTCGTACACTGCACAAATCTGGCCTAAATGGAAGAGTGGCAAGAAGAAAGCCATTTCTCAAAGATATCCATAAAAAGTCTTGTTTAAAGTTTGCCACAAGCCACCTGGGAGATACACCAAACATGTGGAAGAAGGTGCTCTGGTCAGATGAAACCAAAATCCAACTTTTTGTCCACAATGCAAAACGATAGGTTTGGCGTAAAAGCAACACAGCTCATCACCCTGAACACACCATCCCCACTGTCAAACATGGTGGTGGCAGCATCATGGTTTGGGCCTGCTTTTCTTCAGCAGGGACAGGGAAGATGGTTAAAATTGATGGAAAGATGGATGGAGCCAAATACAGGACCATTCTGGAAGAAAACCTGTTGGAGTCTGCAAAAGACCTGGAGACTGGGACGGAGATTTATCTTCCAACAAGACAATGATCCCAAACATAAAGCAAAATCTACAATAGAATGGTTCACAAATAAACGTATCCAGGTGTTAGAATGGCCAAGTGAAAGTCCAGACCTGAATCCAATCGAGAATCTGTGGAAAGAGCTGAAAACTGCCATTCACAAACGCTCTCCATCCAACCTCACTGAGCTCCAGCTGTTTTCCAAGGAAGAATGGGCAAGAATTTCAGTCTCTCGATGTGAAAAACTGATAGAGACATACCCCAAGCGACTTGCAGCTGTAATCGCAGCAAAAGGTGGCGCTACAAAGTATTAACTTAAGGGGGCCGAATAATTTGGCACGCCCCACTTTTCAGTTTTTTATTTTTTACAAAAATTTAAAATATCCAATAAATCTCGTTCCACTTCATAATTGTGTCCCACTTGTTGTTGATTCTTCACCAAAAAATTTTAATTGTATATCTTTATGTTTGAAGCCTGAAATGTGGCAAAAGGTTGAAAAGTTCAAGGGGGCCGAATACTTTCGCAAGGCACTGTACAAGATAAGAATAGTGGTACTGTGCAGTGGCCATATATACAATATAAGAGTAGTGGTACTGAGCAGTGGTCATGCATACAAGATAAGAGTAGTGGTACTGAGCAGTGGTCATGTATATAAGATAAGAGAAGTGGTACTGTGTAATGGCCATATATACAATAAAAGAGAAGTGGTACTGTGCAGTGGTCATGTATATAAGATAAGAGTATTGGCACTGTATGGTGGCCATATATACAATTAAAAGCAGTTATATTGTGCAGTGCCCATGTATATAAGATAAAAGTAGTGGTACTGTGCAGTGACCATGTATATAAATAGGATAAGAGTAGTGGCACTGGGTGGTGGCCATGGATACAAGATAAGAGCAGTGGTACTGTGCAGTGGCCATATATACAAGTTAATAGTAGTGGCACTGTGCAGTGGCCATATATACAAGGTACAGGTAGTGGTACTGTCCAGTGGCCATATATACAGTACTGTGGAAAAGTTTTAGGCAGGTATGGAAAAATTGTTGCAAGGTAAAAATGCTTCCAAAAATTGATTTTTAGTTAATTTTGTCAATTAACAAACTGCAAAGTGAATGAAGTAAAGAAATCTAAATCCCATCATCAGTATACCGTGTGCCCTCTATGAGATGATGTTCCATTGTCAACAGAAACCACCAACCTCTGTGCCTGTAAGAGGCTCTGTAACTGCCAAGTCATATACCTGGTTGTGCCTATAAGCACGAATTTGTGCGCCCTGTACTATAACTATTAAGCTTTGCGCCCCATGTTGGAGTAAAGTTACATTCCAAGTTACATCTCAATGGCAGTCATTTTACTGTGTCAAAGACCCATTCCACGCAGAGGCATATTTAGCATTTCCGGGGCGCCAAGCAGATTTATGTCTTTGGGTCCCCTAATATTGTCTCCTTAGTGCTCCCACACACAGTATACTGCCGCATTGGTGTCCCCACTCACAGAATAATGCCCCCTTAGTGCCCCCACACAGTATATTACCCACATGGTAGTCGCTACCACTGATTGGCCTCAGCAGTCACGTGTGGCGAGGACTTCCGGTAAAACAAGCCCCTGGGCGGCGCATGACCAGACAATGGTGGGGGGCATTGGACTTGTCACCGCTGACTCTCCTTGCTGTATCCTTCAGCCTATAAGATGCTGCCACCACAGGGTGTCTATGTCCCGGCTCAGGCGGCGCTATGTAGTGACATCATTGTGCCTGTCTGCACCGGGACACTGATGTCTTAGGCCGGTTCACATCTGCATTCGGGTTTCCATTCGGGGGAGTCCGCTTAGGGATCCCCCGAACGGAAACCTATACGCATAAAAAAGCAGTTTACCTGGGAAACCCATGGACCCCATAGCAAGCAGAGAGGAAACCCAAACGCAGATGTGAACCGGGCCTTGTTATTAGGAAATGCTGTTACCTGTGGGAGGGGGGCACTATTACTGTAATAGTGCGCTAATAGCACCCCCCCTTCTCCACATAAGTAATGCTATTACTTATGGGGGCACTATTACAGTAATAGTGCTCCCCACAGGTAATAGCCCCCCCACATGAGTAATGCTGTTACCTGTGGGGGGCAGTATTACTGTAATAGTGAGCTAAGATCAACACACACAGGTTATAGTCCCCCTCCCCCACATACCATTCCATATACAGTTGCCCTGTATAGTTATACTGTACTTACAGAGTAGTGATGGGGTGGGTGGGGCCTTCTCTTGCACACAACCTGTGCACATCTTCTATTTTCTTCCCACTGGAAACATAGAACAGCAGTCAAGGTTCCGGACGGGACCTCCTCTTGACCCCCTATTCTATGGTACCACTGAGAAGAACATAGTAGATGCGCACGGCTGTGTGCAGGACAAGGTACTGCTCACCCCATCACTGCTCTGGAAGTACAAGTTATAGAATGGCAGAACAGGAAGCGAATAACTTTCTGCTCTACCATGTATTTCAACCACATCGGTGTCCTGTAAATGCCGATACAGTTGAAATTTTTGTGTCCCCTTGCGGCGGCCCTGAGTAGGCCCTGTCATAGGCTTCAACTGTATTGGCGTTCATAGCACGCGGCGCAAATACAGTTGTGAGTGGAACTGTCCTGGGCAGAAAGTCTGGTGCGCGGATTCGGGGCCCCGCAACCACAGGGTCCGGTGCAAGTGCACCGTTTGCCCTATGGTTAAAGCAGCCCTGTACACAGGGTGTCACAGCCCACTGCATACGGGATAGCATAGCCACTGACTGGTGATCCCTGTCCACAGAGGGTATCACAGCCCATTGCATACGGGATAGCATAGCCACTGACTGGTGATCCCTGTCCACAGAGGGTATTACAGCTCACTGCATACGGGATAGCATAGCCACTGACTGGTGATCTCTGTCCAACACTGAAAGTGCCTGCAATGTGCACATGAGCATCAGAACTGGACCATGATATAAAGGATGGTGTGATGGATCACATCTTCTTTTACATCATGTGGACAGTCAGGTGCATGTGCTTCACTTACCTGGGAAAAAGATGGTATGAGGATGGGAAGACGACAAGCCAGGGGAGGCAGCGTGAGGCTCTGGACAACCTTCTACTAATAGCATTTGCCTTTTCAAGGGCAGGTAGGTGCAATGTCGAACTGAGGTTCCTTTGGTCCAACAGATACACCGATTCTGGGCACCTACCCTCCTACAAGCCCTAGAAAATAGACCATAGTACCGTTCAAGTTTGGCTATCTTCTGCTGGACCATTATTGTGTTAGACCCTGGACCCACTGGAGGATCCTCTGGTACTCTGGTTGGCAAGTCCAACACTAGATTGGTGTATGATGCCATCTATGAATATTGACTGCCTTACTTGATGGAAAGTTGGGTAGATAATGTTGGTACCATATAAAAATAAAGGGGTTTATTATTATTACTATTACAGCTGCAGCTATAGAATAGACCAGCAGTATACACCTAGCTTTTCTATTAGATATATAGAACAGAAATATTCTGGTAATATCTTTCTAAAGGCACTTCAATAGCCACAACGCCTTCAGACACTATTCATTTATTCCTCAGAAGATGTGTGTTGTTAAGACAAGTCATCCTGAGGCTAGAAACAGATGAATTAACAATGGAGAATTATAATGAATGTCTCACCTGCTAGACAAAGGAGGACATCCAAGCATCACAATATGCAGAGAGTAAGTCACCAGTGACTAGCAAAGTGTTTTTTCCATCAACCTTTCCATTATTTTTCTAGGAATCTATCTATCTATCTATCTATGTCACTGTCTATTTATCTACATGTAGAGAGAGATAGATATCTTACGTTCTACCCTTCTACAGTAATCTATTTATCTATTTTGCTGTGTATCTATTATTTAGCATATATCTGTCTGTATCTACAAAGGATGACATCTATCGATCTCCGCCTATTAATTTTTGTCTATGAAATCTCTTACCATTTTGCAATTAATTGACATCAATTCTTTGCATCAAGTATAAAATCAAATTCATCCTTCATATGTATATACATTTGTGGAATATGACTACAGTGCTATCAAATGAGTACAAGAAAAAGTTTAAGTGTATTTACCTGCCTAGTTTTTTCTATCTATCTGACTTACTGTCTATCTACATTAATCTATGTACATACAAAAAAAAATTCAGACAGTACATCCCAATGTGAACAGGTGCAAGCTACTGTGGTAAAATTCACAAAAAAATGTAGCAGCCTCTGACACAGCACAAGGGCATACAAAGGACAGAGATGGAAACTGCATTGCTGCTATTATTGGCACATATAAACTAATATGGTCTATAAGCTAAATATATAAATTTGAGGTTCTTTGTTATACATATTTGATCAAACAGTAGGAAGCCCTGTACCTGCCCCGACAAGGCGACCTCATTTAGGTGGGACCCTACACTAATATCTGTATTGGATCAAAAATGAGTCTGCAGTGTGAACACAGGGCAATAAACATACCTCTCTTGGACCCAGAACAGGTCTACAGTGTGAACACAGGGCAAGTAGGATCCAGAGCATACTCAACTTAAAATAGCCTTGGGCAGATGGGAAACTGAAGGGAATCCTCTATTCCAATTAAATAGGCCTGTGCAATTGAATAGGAGTGCAAGTCCAATTGGAGGGAACCACACGCCTCTTGCATCTATTTATCTATTAATCAAGAGAACAGTGTCAGACTAAAGGCACCAGCAGATCCCAAAATACAAAAATGGGCGGCACTCTGTAGATAAAAGTGAAAAATGTGGGTTTATTGCTCCATACCAAAAATGTAATGTTTCGGTTAAAGACACTTGAGCCTTATTCACGGCTTAAAAAAGGTTTAAGTTTCTTGAGCTAAAACATAGCATTTTTTTATATGGGGCAATAAACCCATATGTTTCACTTTTATCTACAGAGTGCCGCTCATTTTTGCATTTTTTATCTATCTATTTACCTATCTACGTATCTATCTATCTATCTATCTATCTCATATCTATCTATCTATCTATCTCATATCTATCTATCTATCTCATATCTATCTATCTATCTATCTATCTCATACATATATATATATATATATATATATATATCATATCTATCTATCTATCTCATATCTATCTATCTATCTATCTATCTCATATATATATATATATATATATATATATATCTCATATCTATCTATCTATCTAACTATCTATCTATCTATCTATCTATCTATCTATCTATCTATCTATCATCTATCCATCCATACATCCATCTATCTCATAACTAATATGTGTCTACCTATCTGTCTCATAACTTTCTATTTATAAGTTGTCTATCTAACAAAAAATTAACAAGTCAGCACTCCAAAATAGAAACTCTATTAGCTCAAGATGCGATGTTTCAGTCCAAACTGGATTTTTTTTTCCAGTCCATCTTGGGCTAATAATGTCCTCTTTTTTCTATTTTGGAGTGCTGACCTGTTCATGTTTTTGTTATATTTCTTGTGGCTAACATATCTCTTAAGTAATATATTTCATGCTTATCTATCTATCTGCAATGTTTCTTTCTCCTAACTCTGCAGCCAGAAGACTTCCCCTTTAGCACTGTAATATATGCATTTCTCTACATCCCGCCTGTCAGTCTATGAAAGGGTTAACCGGGCTCAGCAGTCTGCAGGAAACATTACACTTCTTGGAAGGATATTAGACCTGTGTGTGATTTATCTGCTCTGAGAGACATATGGTGGCTGACCCTAGAAGGAGGCATGAAATGCTCGGTCAGCTCTGGCTTCTTAAAGATCCTTAACCCTTATCCCATTATTTATGTCCAGCTTGCAGGAAACCCCTTGTTGTGTTTTCTTGTAGTTTACACAATAGTTACTGGGAATGATGGGGCAATAAACGGAATGGGCTGTAAAACAAGACATAGCTCAGGAAAGATCATTCCGGGATATGTAATCTTGGGGGAAAGACTGATATCTTCACACATGCTGTATACCTACAGGAAAATAAAATAATAATAATAATCAATATATAGTGCCAACATATTTTTCAGCAAAAAATAAATAAATCAGCTAAAATTAAGACTAGAGATGAGCGAACCACTGTGGCACAGGCTGGGTTCAACCCTAATATTCCAAATTATTTGGTTTTTATCGAAACCAAACAATTAGGGATTAGTTTCGGTCAAACTAAAAAGCGGTAAACAGAGGCGTAGCTAGGGGTTCAGCACAGGGGGGGCAAACATGTCCAAGTGGGCCCCCAACTTGGACATGTTCGTATACCGATACTATCAGTATACGGTGAGCGTATAGTGGTATATAGCAGCTCTACACAGGGCTCTGCAGACAATTTAGGTGACTACAAGGCAGTAACATTTTGTGACTTACCGGTAACATCTCTGACTAATCGTTCACATTCCCCATCTCTTTCATCCGGACGGCCTTGACCACTTCTTCCAGTCTCTGTAAAGATTGCAACACAGATATCTTTGGCTCCTCACTTTTCCAGGCACCGACCCACATTGTCCTCACCTGCACACCCATCCTGCTGCTACTCCAATTATAAAATATATAATATAACCCCCCATAATGAATAATACCCCCAAGTGCATCTTTAAATTAATAACTTCCCTGTGCACCCCCTTTAAGTATTGCCCCTTATTAATAATGCCCCAGGTGTTTCCTAATTGAACACGGAAAAAAAAAAAAAAGAGGGAAAAAAAATTATTGGGGTTCCAATACCCGGGACCCCGAGGATCAGCTGTTTGAATGGTACCTGTGTAAGCGCCATGACCCCTTCTCTGTTTACATAGTGTCATTCTTTTCATAGCGGCCATGTAATGTAACTACAGCCTCGTCCTATACACGTCTATGTGACAAGGCTGGAATGACATCACACGTCACTATAAACAGACAGCGTGTGATATAAACAGGCGCCATAGCCCCTTCTTACAGCTGATCAGTGGGGAATCACTTATCTCTTATTGATGATTTATTCTGAGGATAGATCATCAATAAAAATGAGCTGGAAAACGCCTTAAGGCTAAGGCCCCACGTGACGTCCCGCAGCAAAAAAGAGCTGCGGGAAAAACCACGGCAGCGACACATCGCGGTTCTTCCTGCAGCACTTTGCGCAGAATGTTTGCATAGGTTTCCTCTGTGGACTTTCTGCTTCAATTATATCTATAAGAAATCCGCTGTCGTTTCCGTAGGTATGATTGACATGCTGCGATTTCCAAAACTGAGTCTGTTTTGGAAATCACAGCGTGTCCACTGCGCATATTTTACTGGAAAGTGGGCATGGGATGGGGCTCCATGTCTGCAGACACCGATCTAGTTAGAAATAAAGGATGTATTAATGGCGGCCCCGAGGTGGGCCCCCAAAGAATCAGTGGGCCAGGGCAACCGCCCCCTCTGCCCCTCTGCCCCCTCTGCCCCCCCACTAGCTACGCCTCTGGCGGCAAATTATTATAATCTGGGGTCTCTTCAGACCCCGGAATATAATATGTGGAGGCCCAGGGGAGATGTAAAAAATGAAAAAACATGTATACTCACCTTCCCTCACCACTTTTGAGCCTCTTCACGGCATCCTGTGCACTCCTGGTGATGTCATGCCCCTGGGATCACCGCTATGATTGGGCCTCAGCGGTCACATGGGCATGCTGAGCATCATGACATTGGAGTGCACATGTCACCACTGAGGCCCTGGGCACATGACTTCACAGAAGTGACCGAGAGAGAACAACAGACTGCGCATGAAGGCCTTAAAGAGGTGAGGGAAGGTGAGTATGTTTTGGATTTTTTTACACCTCCCCAGGGCCTCCACCTATTATACTCTGGGGTATAAAGAGGTCGCAGAGTATAATAGTTTCACTTACAGATCATACCAAACTTGTTCGACCTGAAATGAATCAGGAACCCGAGCCACCATATCGCCTGTTACCTGAAATAATCTAATAGGTGACCTAATGATTCACCATGCGCAGGGCCAGTAAAGGGTGTATAATACAGTGCAGGGCCAGAAAATGGTGCAAAGGCCAAAAGATGGGGCCATATATAGTAAGGGTTCAAAAGGGGGCAATATACAGTGTGGGGGTCAAAGAGGGGTCAATATATAGTGCAGGGGCCAGAAAAGGAGCAAAATAAAGTGTGGGGCCAAAAAAGGGGAGCAATATATACTGTGCACTTAAAAGGGGGAAATATACAGTGTGGGGCCAATAAATGGGTCAATACACTGTGTTGGGGCTAGTAAAGGAAGCGTTACACTGTGTGGGGGCCAGAAAAGTGGGTGTTATACAGTGGGGGCAAGTAAAGTGGGCAAGATGCTGTGGGGGGCCAGTAAAGTGGGCATTATACTTGAAGGTAAGGGGGTGCTATTTGGGAGGTTCCATTATCCATCTATTATCTATTTATCTAAACAAAGAAATAGGCGGAATTCCTAAATAAATCCATAAATTCTAGTGGAGCTTATTGCATGTGCAATGTTTCAGCTCCAACAACTTTCTATTCTATATTAGCTATCTATCTATCTATCTATCTATCTATCTATCTATCTATCTATCTATCTATCTTTCTGTCTTTTCTTATGTTTTTTCCTACCTAGACCAGTTGAATCTCCTTAAGAAGTACCAGCATCTATTTCGAGGGTCACCGGTAGCAATGATTTGGTTTGCTGCTCTATCCTGTGTCTAAATACACCAGCAGGGGAACATACCCGACCAGCCCCCAGCTATGCCTCTGCTTGTGGTTGGTAGTAAGTCACTTATAAGCCATTGTGTATTTTCTCACGCCTAAACAGAATCCCCCAGTATAATCACTACTCCCCATAAATATAAACTGGTGGACATTTACATGCTATTTAATAAGGTTTTAGGCAACTTAGTCAGACCAAAGACCTTTAACTACCCATTGAAGACTTGAAATTGTGTTGTGACAACTAGGGTAGATATACAACAAGGTAACTGTAATCCGAGGGCTTCTCAGGATACTTAGTGGCGTGAAAGGTCATGGAGCATTTTCTGCATAACAAAAGTTGTGTGTGAAAACAAATACAATCCATAAATTATATAGGCCATTTATGCCCTGGTAAACATGGAGATCAACCACAGGTCAGGTCATAGGTTATCTATGACAAGCCATAGATGGCTTCAGGGGGTTCCTAATTCCATACATTCCTTTGGTGGCTTATAATTCTTATAGTGCTGATGCCAGAGAGCTCTATAGTTTATCTGTGGATTCAAGAGCTACAAAAAGTAAATGGGAATTGGTACCTCAGATCAAAGAGTTGAAGAACGAGGTCATAATACGAAGGAAGAAGGTCATGGTCCAAGTTCTTGAAGAAAATACATAGAAAGCTGTGGTGCCTCCGAGTCTTCTTTGTATACCTCTATCTTCTAGTTAAAGTCAAGTTAAAAAGTTTATGCTGCTAAAAAAACTTCACTGGGAATTGACCCCTGGAACCCCTAGTGTTTAGAGATGACCAAACAGGACGGGTTCGTTACTAATTGTCCAAAAATTTCAGCCTAGGCAGAACTCTTATTTTTGGGGTTCGTCACCCATGAACCATTATTGTACTCTGGGGTGTCTTCAAAACCCTCACCTCTATTGGGTGCTGATCTTCTTTCCCAGCATCTGGTACTGTATTCCAGACTCTTTTGGCTTATTCTCCAACATCATGTAATTCACTGGGGTCACTACTAAGGCCTGTGATTGGGTCTTAGAGGACATGTGAGGTGCAGTGATGTCATGACGCCAAGGCAAAGTGTTGTTACGTTGTGACAACGGGGTGTGTGACATCGGAGAAGACACTAGAAGAGGCTGCAAGTGGCCACTGTGGCCAGGGATTGGCTACAATGGTCACCTGAGCTGTTGTAGTTCTGCCCTTGCCAGTTCATGAACCAGAAGAAACAGAAACACACTGAACTAAGAACCATGGGTAGATGAGTATTTTTTTTTTTATTATTTTGCCCCATCCATTGCCCCTTGTTATTTTTTTAATTTAACTCCTTTAAATCAGTATTAAAACTATTCCATAATAATTTGCTTACCAGTCAGAAAGTGGAAAGATTCTTGGGCATAAAAGTTCTCTCTTCAATAATTTATCAGACATCTAAAAATATCTGAGCGGCTATTCTGGGCAGAGTATATTCAGTTTTCTGGAAAATAAGAAAGTCATGGAGAGGACATCCAGAAATAACTAGGACCTTTATTATGGAGATTCTATATATTGTCTTATTACTTAAAGGGGTATTCTGCTTTCATGTACAAAAAAATTTTTATAACAATTTACTTTTTTACAACTCTTTAATACTTCACCCATTTCGCGATCTCTGCTTGCTTTCAGTAAATGAGAACTGTCTTGGTAGCATTCACAGGCAGTAGTCATGTACACAGCTACTGAGGCTCTGAGCTGAAAATCAGTCTCGACGATGCTCTGTGAGCTCAGCAGCCTAGACTCCAAACTGAAACAATGTAGCAAATTGCTAGAGAGATTTCTGTAACTATTGCTGATGTGTTTAGCTCACAGAGCATTGTCAAGGCTGAATACAATGTTCTTCACTTCTCAGCGGAGATCAGGATCAAGAGCCTTCAACAAGCTAATATATATGGAAAATCATGAAAAACATTAATAACATACAGTATAATAGGAAGTTGTACAAGTTCCTATCTACAGTCATGGCCATACGTATCGGCACCCCTGGAATTTTTCCAGAAAATTTTGGTTCTCGAGTCCTCAGACAATTCTCTTCTCCATGCTTTGTGTGGCACACACAGACACACAATGCGAAGATTGAGTCAACTTCTCGCCTTTTTATTTGGATTCAGGTGTGGTTTTATATTGCCCACACCTGTTACTTGCCACAGTTGAATTTGAACGAGTGTCACATGCTTGAAACAAAGTTATTTATCCACAATTTTGAAGAGGTGGCAACAATTTTGTCCAGCCCATTTTTGGACTTTTGTGTGAAATTATGTCCAATTTGCCATTTTTCTAAATGTTTTTGTGTTGTTCCAATACACACAAGGAATTAAACATGTGTATAACAAAACATGTGCAATTACAATAATTTTCTGGGAGAAATACTTCATTTTCTGGAATAATTTCAGGCTATTTCAACATTTACGGCTATGACTGTATATCAGGTTTCTTCTCTACTTACATAGAACCTCTTTCAATTTTTGGTTTGTTTTCTACATTTAGGACCATGTGGAGGAGACTAAACATAGTCACATTTCTTATGGATTAAAAGGAACATGTCACCATTTTTTTTATTTATTTTTTTAAACCAGTTAATTTTTTTTCTGTTTTTATTTGCTGATTGTAGTTTTTTATATTCTATTTTCTGTATGTGATTATGGTGGCAGACATATTGTCTGAGCTTTCTTCTGCTCTATTAACAGCATTTAGTGATTTGCATTAGTGCATAGTCATAGCCATAGGCAGTAATAGTCAGGAGCCAACTCTTTGAGATTAATAGAGTTTTCAAGACATGCTATGCGCAGGGAAGGAATACATAGGCTGTAGCATCATCTTTTGTCAGTAGGGGATGTAGTGGTGATGTAAATGAGGTGACTGCTGCAAAGAAAACCCCTACAGAATTGGCAAATGTCAGTCTATTATTAGGCTTAGTGATCAGAGTGAAAATTGCAAGATATAGTAAAAAAAAAAATAGGTCATTTTCTGCTGACACATTCCCTTTACATAGAGAAGAGTAAGAGTCAGTTTTCACAGTCAGATGTAATTTTTGAAGCCAAAAAAAAGGAGCAAAGATATACAGAAAAGGAGCTGCTTCTCTTTTTGAAGATGTTTCTGATTTTGGCTTAAAGAACTGCATCTGAAAACTTGAACGTGTGAACCCACCCTAAAAGTTAGGATAGCATATATGGGTATTTCCATGGAAAGCATTGGGCTTGTTCATGTACACAATGAAGCAGAGAGTCCTAATTGCACAATCCATCTACTTTCTCAACAACTGCTCAGATTTTAGTGAATTCCTGATAAGAATGTGAAGTATTTCTATATGTCAAACAGAAAAAGAAGAAACATCATAAGGTGTTGAGAGCAAGCAAGGAAAGGCACCACAAAGTACATTCTTGTATTTACCTTCTTAAGTGTATAGATTCATAGTAAGGCAAGTTCATGTCCATTTTTATGGGTCTCTTTAGTTTCTTTAAATTTAGTCTACTTTTACTTGCTCATTGTTGATTCACCAGCCAGTAAGTAAGTGCAATCTCGGGAAGGGGGGAACGGTGTTAAAAGAGAAAGCATCATACATTAAAAGGGAAAGTTTTATGTTAAACATATTTTTAAGAATTTTTTACTCTGGCCACTAAGCCAAATAATATGCTGAGACTTACTATTTTCTGTAAAAGAACGCTGTGCACCAGCCGCCTCGCTTATCAGTAAAGTGATGATCACAGCTATCATACATACAGTATGTAGGTAAGATACAAAATCCACCAGTTTAAATAGTTGGCTTCACAGCATATCTACTCCCCTTTCTACACAATGACCTCTGCACATGTCACAGAGCATACCTAGAAAACTCTCAAAGAAGTCAATATTGTCTGCTCCAGACCATTGTGTCTATAGCAGGTAGTTCATATTCAGGGAACAGGAAGTCACAGATTACTTTTGGCTTAATGGCAAGAGTTGGAATTTCAATATTTTTAATTTATTTTTTTAATATAAATAATAATATGGAAAATTAAAAACATCACCAAAAATTCTTAAAATATCCATTTAACATAAGAGACCCCAGAGCATAATAATGTCAATTTTCATTTTGACATAACTTCGGCTGTGTTTGCCTTAGAGAGCTAAATTGGAGTCATAGGAGTCCTAAGAGTGTTCTACACTAAGAGTATCCTACACTATGTTTTATAGATAGGTTCCTAGGAGCCCTAAGAGTATCCTACACTATGTTTTATAGATAGGTTCCTAGGAGCCCTGACAGTATTTTACACTATATTTTATATATAGGTTCTTAGGAGTCCTAAGAGTATTCTACACTATGTTTTATAGATAGGTTCATAGGAGCCCTGACAGTATTTTACACTATGTTTTATAGATAGGTTCCTGGGAGTCCTGACAGTGTTCTACACTATGTTTTATAGATAGATTCCTAGGAGCCCTGAGAGTGTTCTACACTATGTTTTATAGATAGGTTCCTAGGAGCCCTAAGAGTATTCTACACTATGTTTTATAGATAGGTTCCTAGGAGCCCTAAGAGTATTCTACACTATGTTTTATAGATAGGTTCCTAGGAGCTATGACAATATTCTACACTGTTTTATAAATAGGTTCCTAGGAGCCCAGACAGTGTTCTCTACTTTTTTTTCAATATCTACATGGTCTTAAAACAATTTAGTGGAAATCTTACAGAAAACACAAGGGATCATCTTCTGCTGATCTGCTCCATCTTTAGCTGGAGACCAACTAAGGGGCAGGGCTGATGTAGAAGGCTCCTGCTGCAGCCAGTTATCTTACAGTCAGAAACAAGACAGTGAAGAGGAGGAGGAGGAAGGGATCGTGGCTGAATTCCTAGGACACATAGAGAAGACTTCTTTATATAATTCTCAATTTAATTGTGAGACAAAATATGATAAAAGGAAATGAGGATAATAATGGAAGAAGGGCTGGAATATTTTTAATTTTTGGAAAAGTTTTTTTTATTTCGTGTTCCTTTAAGTTTACCCATTCATTTTCCATATGTATTCATCACTTCACACTTATGTCTACACAAGCAACAATATTTCAACCTAAATTTCCTAATTGTGCAACACACTTGCCTGATCATATTCCTTCTAGAAATCTATATACATCAGATACAGGTTATATAAATAAGTAAAATGTGTTCAGAAGGTTCACAAGGATCAATTGGATCTTCTTGGATTTTATACGTTGGAAAACTGTTGGTCTGAAGATCGGCACTGGTGACATTTACTTAGCTACATATGTGGTCATGTGTTGACAGGTTGAAATAGAACCTAATCCAATATGGCTGCCTTGAAACAAATGGACTGTTGTGGGCAATTCACCCAACATAATGCTTACTATTACTAGGTATGCTGTGATTCCTTTCCTACCCATGACATGCCATTCATTGCTTTATGCCACTGACCTGCATACATAATTAAAAGGGTTTCCCATCTCAGCCACTTTTTTCCTATTCTAAGCTGTAGATTGATGGGGGGGGTGAAACCGCTGTGATCCCCACCCATGATGGGAATTGGGTGGTGTTCGAATCAGTGGTCAAAAAGGCGCACCTCGACTCCATTAATTTCAAGCCTTGGCTATCACTGGTGAAATTAATGGAGCAGGGGTGTGCCTTTGTGACAACCACTTCATTCAGACTGGGGAGAAAAACACCCCCATAAACGTGATCCTGAAAGGACCCCCATGATCTGCAACTTAGGATAGGTGATATAGGTTGATGAGGTGGGAAAAAGTTTGTCATCACTGCTGTATGTTATTTTTAGCATATCACTACTAGAGCTAAAACTCTATCTCCACCACCTAAAAAGAAAGCATCCTACAGGAAACCTATTATACTATTTCCACCTCGTAGGCTAAAAGCATCCTCCAGGAAATCCCAGTCTACAGAGATCAGACACATCAACAGTCCTGTCATTAGATGCCAAACATGGGGGCTCTGGTTTCTCTGATAACCTGAGTCATGTTCCAAGGCCCTTTATAGCAGTTGTCCACAATTAGTAAAAAGAGACCGTCCTTCTGTGAAGAAACCCCTTTATCCATAGGCTATTTCTGGTATTGTAGCTCTTGTCCAATCAAAGGGATTCTGTCACCAGAACCCAGTATACCAACCCAGTCCCAGAGATAGATAGGTTAGTGTCACCAGAACCCAGTATACTAACCCAATCCCAGAGATAGATAGGTTAGTGTCACCAAAACCCAGTATACCAACCCAGTCCCAGAGATAGATAGGTTAGTGTCACCAAAACCCAGTATACCAACCCAGTCCCAGAGATAGATAGGTTAGTGTCACCAGAACCCAGTATACCAACCCAGTCCCAGAGATAGATAGGTTAGTGTCACCAGAACCCAGTATACCAACCCAGTCCCAGAGATAGATAGGTTAGTGTCACCAAAACCCAGTATACCAACTCAGTCCCAGAGATAGAATAGGTTAGGGTAACCTGAATCAAATGGTGTTTTCCTCTTGTAAATTGATGCCTCCATTGCTGATATATCGCTGTTTCTGTCACTATGCAAATGATCTCTTTGGAACAACAAGGGTATTACCATTGCACCAAAAAGGTAAGCGGCAACGCCCTTATTGCTCCAAAGAGCTCAATTGCATATTGACATCGGAGGCACCGATTCACAAGGGGAATTTACCATTTCAATCAGGTGACCCAAACCTATCTATCTGCGGGGCTGCGTTGATATACTGAGTTCTGGTGACAGACTCCCTTTTAAGTGAATGGAGAAAAGCTGCAATACCAACAGATCCTTTTATCAAATTCTGGACATAACATTCAGGGGGTGAATTTCCTCAGATTTTTTTAATCTCAAAAATATTCTGAAAGATTAATTGACTTCCCCTGAAGTTGACTCTAGTGTGTATAAGTATATGGAATATACAGTATACCTATACCTTGAATAGTTCCTTGTACTTTACTACGTGTTGACGCACTCCTGTTCCAATATGGTTGCTTGTGATACAATGCCAGAATATTTTTATGGTGTAGTTCAGTATGTTGCCCAAATAACATTTCCATACCTTTGTCTAAAGAGCAGTGCTATACAGTGCTTCCACCACAACACCGTGCAAAAATAATCTAAGGTACAGTGCCTTAATATTAGCTCCACCAAAGGTCCATGTAAGTAAAATTATACAGTAACTAAATAAGAGCACTGTATATAATGTAATCTAGTAATATTGCTATGTAGCAGTGTATTCAATTAGTATTAAGATATGTAGAGGTCACAAGTAGAGATGGGCAAACCGATTTTTCACAAACCGGGTTTGACCTGAATATTCCAAATTGTTCTGTTTTTAATGAAACCAAATAAATGGCGATTTGTCTCAGACAAACCAAAATGGACTTCGCACCATGTATTGCACAGTAAAAATACAGAAGAGACACGTGTCTTGTGTGTCATTATGACGTTCTGGCACCACCTGACATCAGCTGACAGCCTCTCAGCCAATAGACAGTGGTAGGTGGACAACATACAGTGCTGATGTCATATACAGTACAGCATCAGACTGGGCCCCTTTCCAATAGAAGCCTGCCCAGTAGAGAGGAATAAAAATAAACATTTATACTCACCTCTAGTGAGCATCCTGCAGTTCCCAGCGTCATCTTCTGGCCATTTCTGGTCTGTGGCTGATGTCACACTACCCTGGGATCACTGCTGAAGCCTGTGATTGGGCCGCAGCGATTACGTGTGGTGCCCTTGTGTCATAAAGTCAGGGCGACACACATGACCGCTGATGCCAAATCACAGGCCTTAGCAGTGACATCTGCAGACCTGAAGAGGAAGCCGGAGAACCACGTGAGGATGCCCAGGAAAGGAGAAGCAAGGTGTTTGTTATAAGTGTGTTATTTTCCCTCACCTCCTCTGGGCCTCTATTTATTATACTCTGGGGTCTGGGGAGCATATTATACTGTGGTGCCTCTTGGGAGCATTTCATACTGTCTGGGACCACTGTGGGGGGGGGGGGTTTGGGAACATTTTATACTGTGGAGGGCACTGTGGAGCATTAAATAACATGCAGAGCTTTATACTGGTGAGGGAAGGCCCAAAATTCCTGATGGCAGCCCTGTGTGCTATGTCTGCGTGACAGCACCTTCACAAAAATCTTACACATGCGTGGAGGGGTCAATGGCCATGCCATTCCCAACACAGTAGTGTGCATGAACCGGCCATGGAGCTATTGGGTCTTGCACAGTACTATAAGGGATGACGATACTGGGAAAATATGCCAGATAATGCAGCACATATGCAAGATGACAGTGAAGGAGCCGTGGTGTAGGCTATTAGCAGGAATCTGTTGGGTAGGTCCCCAGAACAAGTTCCTCTGGTGGGCCCTAGGCACTTCAGTCCAACACCGATACAGTATATACTGTAAGGTTGTGTGGGCTGGAATACAAGGAATATGAGTCATGTTGGAAGTAGGGGATGGATGTGTTATTCATCACTGCATGATATGGAGCATGAAGTGCTGCGAAGCTTGCAAGAGAACTAAGAGTAGGAGAATTAGAACACAGTTTAGTCAGATTTAATCATTTACAGTGATAGAAATCATAGATAAGAGAGAGGGAGAATATCTGTGCTGTGTGAACCTGACTACAGAAGTAATACACACAGACAATGGACACTTTCATTGCCAATAATCTAATTTTGTCTAAATCTGTTTGGCAATAGAGCAGTTTGATCTGTCCACAGATTGTTTAACATAGTTTTTACTGACATAGTCTTTTTGGGCAAGAATTTTAATTTTTTTTTTTCGTTAAATACATACAAATTGTCATTTTAATAGCAAAACGCAGATTCTTCCGATGCTAATCTGAAAAAATCTAAGTTATTTAAGGGTTTTTTTCTCACCTATTAAACAGTGTGACAGAGCCTGCTAATCTGAAAAAATCGCAGTTTCTTAAGCGGTTTTTCCATTGTTTATGAGGGGCTGCACTGCCCCTCATGTTGCCACAGCTACCACCACTGCCACCACTCAGACAGACATGTCCTGCGGCCTGGTCTATCACATTTCACTATACCATACTGTGCTACAGTGTTGGCATAAAAAACCCAAACTGTTTTGATTTCACATCTACTCCCATAAAGGGATAATTTTTGGTGGATTTTCTATTTTTTTTTTTTTTTGTAAAGCCAAAACTTTTGAACTAGGCTCACAGACACAAATTTGTCTCCCAAATAACAAAAAGCCTGTAAACCATGCTATAACAGTATAACAGTATAACAGTCATGTGTATCTAAAGAAACCACAGGGAAGCACATTTCCCCAAAAAGAGGGTTATCTTTGTAGCCTTTTAAATTTTAAAATGTGTAAAAGCAAGTGTCAGCGCAGTGTATGGTTCAACTCTGAGTTTGTATCCACTGTTTTTCCAAAGACATACATGTCACATTAACTTTTACATAACTTTGACTGTTTGCCTTAGCAAGCTAGAAATAGGATAGATAGATTACGAGGAGCCCTGCAAATAGTCTACATTATGTTTTATAGATGGGTTCCTAGGAGCCCTAAGAGTGTTATATACTATGTTTTATAGATAGGTTCCTAGGAGCCCTAAGAGTGTTCTACACTATGTTTTATAGATAGGTTCCTAGGAGCCCTAAGAGTATTCTACACTATATTTTATAGATAGATTCCTAGTAGCCCTAAGAGTATCCTACACTATGTTTTATAGATAGGTTCCTAGTAGCCCTAAGAGTTTCCTATGCTATGTTTTATAGATAGAGTCCTAGGAGCCCTGAGAATATTCTACACTATGTTTTATAGATAGGTTCCTAGTAGCCCTAAGAGTATCCTATGCTATGTTTTATAGATAGAGTCCTAGGAGCCCTAAAAGTATTCTACACTATGTTTTATAGATAGGTTCCTAGGATCCCTGACTGTGTTCTACACTATGTTTTATAGATAGGTTCCTAGAAGCCTTGAGAGTTCCTTGGAGCCCTGAGAGCCAATACGAATCTGGGATCCAAACCTGAAACAAATCTTTAGAAATTTGCCCATTTCTAGTCACAAGCCTCTGGTACCAGGTCAAGGAGCACTTCAGCAAGGGTTTCTGATGCACCCTGAGAGACAAGGTCTTACATCCCTTAAGTCAACCCTTTGTGATAAATATGGAATGTAGACTGGCAGCACCACTAAGTACAGAGACTGATGGAAGTAATTACAATATGGTGTTGTATAAACAATGGGAAATCACATCTGGGAATGCCCTCCAGTTTCGGTGGGAGCCGCATGGAGCCTGAGTGCCTGGATCTAATCTAATTTGGCTATGTTACTCCTTAGCCAAACTGGATAGTGCTATGGGATCTGGTCCTTTATGTGATCACACTGGCGTTAATAAGCAATCAGAACAACATCAATCAATATTGATGTTTTACGCTTTAT
This sequence comes from Leptodactylus fallax, assembly GCA_947044405.1. Lineage (NCBI taxonomy): Eukaryota > Metazoa > Chordata > Amphibia > Anura > Leptodactylidae > Leptodactylus > Leptodactylus fallax. The sequence goes on from CAMRHE010000897.1 coordinate 101,642, forward strand.
TTAACTCATGAAGGCTTATGAGGTTCTCCATTTGCCAAGTCTATGCTGATCCTGACAGCCGACTATAGCGTCAATATGTTTACATTCTGCCGTCAGCAGCTGCACCCTAGAGGATAGGTCTTGGACAAATACTGCATTTTCTCAAGATTTTAATTCACACTTCAGTAACTTCAAGTATTTACAATAGATTGTGCAAGCATTAAAAGCTGTAGGTTTTTTTGCAGCTGAAGGCTACAGTTACGATAAGTACTAGATTGTTGGCCATTATGGTCATGTCAGGCCATAAAATTGCTGTAGGCTTCGATCACATTCTAAGGCTACAGTTACGATGAGTACTGGATTGTCGACCATTATGGTCAAGTCATGCCATAAACTATATAAACAATTTTTCTGTTTCGGATTTAATTCCTTTCAACCCTAAGACTAAGAAATTAGATTCTACGATCTTTGGTATTCTTGGACTAAAATAATAAATTAAGGGTATACACTGAAAAAAATGATGACCATGTTCCCAGCCTCTTAGTGGAAACAAGGCTCTTATTAATAGGTCACCCTTGACCTGAACTCCACTGCCCTTTATTCCCCGGGGAACCAAAATGTGAATTCTCCATTCAACCAGTCTTGATAAGGATTACAGCTTTTTGACCTCAAATTATCAAGAATGTCTCCCTCTGGCTTGGAGCCTGCTCCGAGCCACGTTCTTGCCATGGTCTCTCATCAGCCTTGAAGCAGAAGATAAATGACCTTGTATTTTACCAGTATATGATGGACGTATATGTCCTCCATGCTTTAAGGCTAAACAGGAAACACTGATCTGTTTATGCCAGGGCAAACAGTTACCTGCTCTAGACATGTCAAATGGTGGTGTTCTCGTAATACCAGGAGGGGACCCCATAGCCCAGGTCATATGCTTGACAGAAGAGATGAGTACTCATCGATCTTTTGGGTGGGTTAAAAAAAATTTTTGATGCAATTATTATTATTATTATTATTATTATTGTTTATTTATATAGCATCATTAATTCCATGGTGCTTTACATTTGCGGATTTACAATACAGTACACCAGATATACAAAACAGATAATACAAACAGTGACCAATTGGCACAGTGGGATAGAGGGCCCTGCCCGCAAGGGCTTACAGTCTATGAGGGAAGAGGGATAGAGACAGAAGGTGGGGATAGAGTCTGTACAGATGGTGGTGTGGTGACAGTAGCATTATTGGAGGTTGTAGGCCTTCCTGAATAGGTGAGTCTTCAGGGCCTTCTTGAAGCTTGTGATTGTGGGGGTCAGTCTTATGTGTCTTGGTAGTGAGTTCCAGAGTATGGGGGATGCACGGGAGAAGTCCTGGAGATGATTGTGTGAGAGCGAATGAGAGCAGAGCGGAGTAGGAGGTCTTTGGAGGATCGGAGGTTACGTGCGGGTAGGTAGCGGGAGATTAGGTCAGAGATATATGGAGGGGGCAGATTGTGGATGGCTTTGTATGTCAGAGTTAGTAGTTTGAACTCTATTCGCTGGGCGATGGGTAGCCAGTGAAGGGATTGGCAGAGGGGGATGGCCGATGAAGAACGGGGGGGAGAGGTGTATTAAGCGAGCAGCACAGTTTAAGGTGGACTGGAGGGGGGCGAGAGTGTTATCTCGGAGGCCATGGAGAAGGGTGTTACAGTAGTCTAAGCGGGAGATTATGAGGGCGTGGACTAGTATCTTTGTAGTTTCAGGGGTGAGGAAGGAGCGGATTCGGTGAATGTTCTTGAGTTGGAGGCGGCAGGAGGTGTTGAGGGTTTGAATATGAGGCTTGAAGGATAGGTCAGAGTCTAGGGTTATCCCAATATCACAAGGCATTATGGGAAAGGAGCTGGGGAGCTCATGCGCCCTCTATTGGATGTAACAGATCCTCAATTTGCTTTTGACTCACCGAGCCTTGAGACAGCAAAAGGGATCTTAGCCAAGCCAATTTCACTTATCTGCATACAGCGCTGTTTCCGGATTGTTGTCCTTCATCAGTACAGAGCAAAGTGAATTGGCTAGCTTAGTGGGAGGCAATGAGTGGGTTAGGGACAAGAATCTCTCACATTGAGGAGAGCACCAGTGAAGGTGTGTAGAGGGTTATCCCAAGGCAGCGGGCCTGTGGGACTGGGGTGAGAGTGGTTCCATTAATTTTGATAGATGGGTCGGGTAAGGGGGTCATGCATGGAGGGGTGAAGATTATGAACTCCGTTTTCTCCATGTTGAGTTTGAGACAGCGGGAGGAGAGAAAGGAGGCTACGGCTGCTAGACGTTCTGGGACTTTGGACAACAGGGAGGTAATATTTGGACCAGAGAGATATATCTGGGTGTCGTCAGCATAGCAGTGATAATGGAAACCATGGGATTCTATAAGTTGGCCAAGGCCTAGGGTGTAGATGGAGAACAAGAGGGATCCTAGGACGGAGCCTTGGGGGACACCTACAGAAAGAGGGCGTGGTGGGGAGGTGGTGTGCAAGTGGGAGACACTGAATGTACGGTTGGTGAGGTATGAGGAGATCCAGGAAAGGGCCAGGTCAGAGATGTCAAGGGATGAAAGCGTTTCAAGTAGGAGGGAATGGTCGACTGTGTCAAAGGCAGAGGAGAGGTCGAGGAGGAGGAGGACAGAATAGTGACGTTTGGCTTTGGCAGTTAGAAGGTCATTAGTGACCTTGGTTAGGGCAGTTTCTGTGGAGTGATGGCGTCTGAAACCTGACTGTAGTCTGTCAAAGAGCACATTGGATGAGAGATAGGAGGACAGTTCAGAGTGGACGTGTTGCTCCAGCAGTTTTGAGGCGTACGGGAGCAGTGAGATGTGGCGATAGTTGGCTGGAGAGGACGGGTCGAGGGATGGTTTCTTAAGTATAGGTGTGATGGTAGCATGTTTGAAGGCGGAAGGGAAGGATCCATTGGTTACGGATAGGTTGAAGAGGTGGGTTAGGGCAGGAGTAATGACTTCAGAGAGTTTGGGGATAAGGTGTGACTGGTTGGGGTCGAGTGCGCAGGAGGTGAGGTGGGATTTAGAGATTAGAATGGAGAGCTTTTCATCAGTGACAGTGGAGAAACAGGTTAAAGATGAAGAGCACAGGACAGTTGGGTAGAGTGGTTGTTGGGGGTGTAGGGTGAGACTGTCTCTGATGGTGTCGATTTTGCTTTTGAAATAAGAGGTAAAGTCATCATCTGTGATAAGTGATGGTGGAGGGGGCGCAGGAGGATGGAGGAGGGAGTTGAAGGTAGTGAATAGCTGTTTGGGGTTGTGGGATAGGGCAGATATTATTGCGGAGAAGTAGACCTGCTTTGCAGAGGTGAGTGCATTCTTGAATGTGAGAACTGCCTCTTTGTACCTAAGGAAGTCCTCCTGGGAGTGACTTTTCTTCCAGAGGCGTTCAGCAACCCGTGAGGCACGTCTCAGTTTTTTGCAATATCATAATATCATAAATATTACATGGCACTGGGCACTACTGCACACAGTATATCAACACAGCTTCTCAGATAGATAGGTTAGGGTCACCTGAATCAAAAGTGCTTTTCCCTTGTGAATCGTTGCCTCCATTGCTATGATATTGCTGTTTTTGTCAATATGCAAATAAGCTCTTTGGAGCAATAAAGGCATTCTTGTTGCTTCAACGAGCTAATTAGCATAATGGCAAAAAGTTGATATCTCTGCAATGGAGACACTAATTCACAAGGGGAATACACTGTTTGATTCAGGTGACCCTAACCTATCTATCTGCTAGGCTGGGTAGACATGCTGGGTTCTAGTGACTGACTCCACTTCACCATGTTTTCAGATCACTGTCTGTACTAGGACTTGGTTGCTTCTGCCTATAGTATCTACACGTCTGCTGTTGCTGAGACTACTTCAAGGATAATGGCCTTGGGGTTTCCCTATCAAAGTCCATTGTGAGGGTTAACGGGTGAACAACACACAAACATTTTGGCCTCGTTCTTTGATATAGCCTTAAAGGGATTGTGCCACTAGGGACACTTATCCACTATTCACAGGACAGGGAATAAGTGTCTGATCACTGGGGGCGAACAGGAGAACGGGGGACCAAAAACCTCCTTGTGAATGGAGTGCCAGTGCTCTTTCGTGACCAACACTCCATTCAATTCAATGGGGCTGCTGGAACTGTAATATTTAGCAGCACTTGCAGCCTCATAGAAGTGAATGGAGTGCTGGTCACTTTCAGTCCCCCATTCTCCTGATCGCTGGGGGACCTGGCAGTCAGACCCTCAGGGATCGTACACTTATCCACTGTCCTGTGGATAGGAGATAAGTGTACATAGTGGTACAACCCTCTTTATCTGTTAGCAACCTCGTGGGTCCATATTTCCTGTGGGTCTTGTTAGTAGCTAAAACTAGGAGACCACAGTTCTATAGCAACATCTTTGGTTCTTAAATGGGTTGTCCAGGAATTGGACAAACTCGTGTGGAGGCTGAGAGAGGTGTAAAATAAGCAAAATAGCATCTTAGGGACTGGGAACATCACTGCTTCCTTAATCCTTACCAGTGACCAACCCCTCCACCAGGGGTTGGTCCAATTCCTGGACAGTTCCTTTAGGAATAGATTGTACAGGTGGCACGACGACACAGTGGTTACCATTGTTGGCTGCATCATGGTGACCTTGTGTTTGGGTCTTACAAGATCACCATCTGCTTGGAGTTTACATGTTGTTCTTAGTGCTCTGGTTTCCTACAGCTTTGTATAGGAAGACTTTTCAGTTTCCTATGACTTTGGCTCATATAATATTGTTTTTGTATAAATGAAGGATATGCATTGTAATAATATAATAAACACATACAAAAGAAAAAATGACTAGAAATCTGCTTCTGTTTAGGTGGAGATGTCCTAGGGCCTATGTGGTCAATGCTACTCTCATTCTAAGAAATACTAGCAATGAATAACTGAGTTACTGGATAAAAAGCAATTCAATGGCTTTGTTCGTAGAAGAAGATGTAAGAGGATGATGGCCTGAGGGGTGAAAAGCTGGTCGCCTACAAAGGCCAGATGTGCTCTGGAAACACTGCAAGACCTTGGGTTTTTGGAAAGCCACCAGGGTCTCAGGAAGAAGGACATGCCTCATTTACTTCTGGGAATTCCAAGATGTTGTTTTAATGACTGATTTATCCCAGACAGCAGCCGGCTGAGTACATGGAGGTTACCAGGCTCTTATCAGAGAGCTTCTAATACACTACAAAGAGAGCAAGGGGTTTCTTGCTATTGACACTTATCACCTATTTACAGGAGTGATGCTGTCTGATTGATGGAAATCCTTGCCTTGGGACCCTTGCCAATTACTAGAATGGGACTCTGAAGCCCCCTGTTCTTCCTCACTGTAGGACAGAGATGGAAAAACCTGATATGACTTGAATTTTCCAAATATTTCAGACTTGACCCAAACCTGAAACTTTTGGGGTTTGTCACCAACAAATCACTATTAAACTCTGGGGCTTCTTTAGACATCTGATTGTGAAGATGAAGAAACATAATAAACAATTAGACTCACCTTTCATCACCTCTCCTGGACTCCCTCCGAATCCTTGTCTGGCCTCTTCTGGCCTCCTGGCTGATCTTACGCACCCAGGGGACCACTGAATCCTGTGATTGGGACTCAGCAGTCACACGGGGCATGCTGTAGTCATGATGCTTTAATGCAAGCTTCCCGATGTTGTCACACCCCACTTGACTGCTGGGGCCCAATAACATACCCCACCACTCCATTCAATTTTTATAGTGTTGAGAGAAACAGAACAGCAATGTACTTGGCTATCCCTATCAGTCCCATGAGCTCCTGTCACTCTAATATCCTCCTGACTGAGGTCCTCACAGGGGTGTCTCAGGACACTATGCTTCTACTGTAAATTGCAGCAGGTTAGTGACTAGAGATGAGTGAACTGGGTTAGTCATGAATTTTCCAAAATTGGAGTCCGACACCCACTATTATACTCTGGGGTATCTTTACAGTATAAAAAGTGGAGATCCAAGGGAGGTGTGGAAAGATAATAAACACTGAAACTCACCTTCTGTCATCTCTCCTGGGCTCCTTTGCAGCATCCAGCGCTCCATTGCGGTCCACTTTCATTGTCTTCTGTCATGTTCTGGTCTACTTGGTGATTGTCACATGGGGTGCACTGTTCTCAGGATGCTTTGATGTAAGTATAATGAGTTTGGCACACCCCAAGTGACCACAGAGGCCTCAGTGGACCCTTGGGGCCCGTGACATCTCCCAGGAGGACAGAAGATAATAGAAGAAGATCTTGCCAGATGGAAGGAGCCCAGAAGAGGTGAGGGAAGGTGAGAATCAGTGTTGATTATTTTACTTCACATCCCGTGGGCCTCCGCTCTCTTCAGACACCAGAGTATAATAATGATTTGTGGATGGCCAACCCCAATTTTGGAAACTTCTGGTACAAAACTAAACTGACGGGTGAACCTTGCAAATATCTACAAAATTAATTTTGCGAGTTTCAACCATCTATACTAGTGACTCAAGGCTATGGGTCTGTAATACACGGCCCTAAAGAGTTTTCTCCTCTTCATAAAACTTCTATGGAAATCTCCTGGTAGGGATATATTAACACCTGTGTTCTGTAAAAAATGCTGGTCAAACTAGTACAACAAGCTGCGCCATTTTACCCATTAAAATATCAGGCTTCTAGAACAAAAATGGTTTCCTCTGTATAGTCAGTGTGGTCTAATAGGCTCCGCTCTTGTTCATTATGGAAAAGTTCTGGCGCTTCCAGTATTCCTATAACAGAGTAAAACAACAAAAATACTAGAGCAGATGTGAACAGAGCCTTACACGTTCCTATATACAATGTGACTTCAGCAAAAAAGTTCTCACAAGTTTAATTATTAGAAAAAGGAAAACTGAAACAGATCCCCCCTAGCCAGAGGTGAAGGGGCCATACGTATCACCCTGTAGTAAATGATATAGGAGATTGCCACAGGTGTCACAGGAGTGTCAAGTATTACACACCAGCTGTCCATGGGTTCTTAGAGTCACCCATTTGAAGATGATAGATGTTGGGAAGCCTAATAGAGGTCAAAGGGCACAAATTGCTAACAAATTAGAGTGAAGATGTAGAGGGACGGGTTAAGGTAGACATATAGGATTGTCGTACCATAAGACACAATGGAAAGTCATTATGGAAGTGTTAAGTTTAGAAACCCTTTATCAATAATGCTTTTTGAGGGGAATTCTGAGGATTGTTTTTAGTAAATACTTGTATTCTCCATGAAATACTTTTTTTTTTTAACTTTTTTATAATTATATGTGCCATTCCTCACTTATTCATGGGGTTAAAATAAAAAAATAGCTGATACTCACTTCTTCTTCACCCATCGGCCCCAGTTGCGAGTTGGTCTCTTTTTGGCACTCCAGTGATTATGTCAAAGGTCTCCCACTTGGCTGCTGCAGCCATGACTGGCCTTAGTGGTCATGTGCAGTAGCTGGGTACATCGTTCTTCTACGGTGATGAACATGACTCTGTGGCTGGTGATGGGCTGCAAAGGCAACGTGGATGACCACTGGATTGTTGGAACCAGAGATCAGGGGAATGGGACACTACAAGGGAAATATCTCTTATTTTTTAACTTTAACTCCTTCCCTGTAGAGTTACTTTCACATTGTGGTTTTGCTTTAATTTTCAAAAAAATCCTTCATATTCAGCAAAACTGCAGGTAAAGCACATTCACACTTCACGTTCACATTCCGTCCCCGAATCCATGGCAGATTCCACTCTGAATCTGCCTCCCATTGTTTTCAGAAATCACAGCAAGACACAGAAAAATCTTGTCGTGGATTTTGTGACTGATTCCGCTGCAGATTCCGTGGTTCTGGAGTCCTTGCCAGTTAGGCCCATTCATCACGGCCTAATCAGCAGAAGAAAGCAGCAAGGTCATTCCGTCATGGCTAGACCACGGCCAAATATACGGCGGCAGAAAATGAAAAGCAATTTCTCTTCACTCTCTGCCATGTGAACCTAGCCTAAGGCTGGAAAGTGAAGAGGAATTTGAGGCAGTCTTCCTCCTAAGATTGCACTCCACTTTCTGGCCCTATATTTTCGGCCCTGGCTTTTACAAGCTGATTAGCCTCAGATAAAGGGATTAGTCAGCTTTAATCTCACACTGTAGATTTTGCAATTGGACCAGACACGGAATCCAGCAAAATCAAGAGCAGGACTTCTTTTTTTCAAGAAGTGTACAGCGCTGACTCCCATTGTTAAAATTGACGAATGGAATCTGGAGCTGATTTTGAGGCAAAATCTGCTAAATCAACTTCAAATTATGCCTCGTGAACATAAAGAGGCAGAATGTAAGCTCCAGCATTAGCTAGAAACATCAGGGCTAGCAGCCTGTCAGAAAAAGATGATATTTGCAGGTATGTTTATATATGTACAGTACAGACCAAAAGTTTGGACACACCTTCTCATTCCAAGAGTTTTCTGTATTTTCATGACTATAAAAATTGTAGATTAACACTGAAGGCATCAAAACTATGAATTAACACATGTGGAATTATATACTTAACAAAAAAGTGTGAAACAACTGAAAATATGTCTTATATTCTAGGTTCTTCAAAGTAGCCACCTTTTGCTTTAATTACTGCTTTGCACACTCTTGGCATTCTCTTGATGAGCTTCAAGAGGTAGTCACCTGAAATGGTTTTCACTTCACAGGTGTGCCCTGTCAGGTTTAATAAGTGGGATTTCTTGCCTTATAAATGGGGTTGGGACCATCAGTTGTGTTGTTCAGAAGTCAGGTGGATACACAGCTGATAGTCCTACTGAATGTAGTGTTAGAATTTGTATTATGGCAAGAAAAAAGCAGCTAAGTAAAGAAAAACGAGTGGCCATCATTACTTTAAGAAATGAAGGTCAGTCGGTCCGAAAAATTGGGAAAACTTTGAAAGTGTCCCCAAGTGCAGTGGCCAAAACCATCAAGCGCTACAAAGAAACTGGCTCACATGAGGACCGCCCCAGGAAAGGAAGAGTCACCTCTGCTGCGGAGGATAAGTTCATCCAAGTCACCAGCCTCAGAAATTGCAGGTTAACAGCATCTCAGATTAGAGACCAGGTCAATGCCACACAGAGCTCTAGCAGCAGACACATCTCTACAACAACTGTTAAGAGGGGACTGTGCGCAGCAGGCCTTCATGGTAAAATAGCTGCTAGGAAACCACTGCTAAGGACAGGCAACAAGCAAAAGAGACTTGTTTGGGCTAAAGAACACAAGGAATGGACATTAGACCTGTGGAAATCTGTGCTTGGTCTGATGAGTCCAAATTTGAGATCTTTGGTTCCAACCACCGTGTCTTTGTGCGACGCAGAAAAGGTGAACGAATGTAATCGACATGCCTGGTTCCCACCGTGAAGCATGGAGGAGGAGGTGTGATGGTGTGGGGGTGCTTTGCTAGTGACACTCTTGGGGATTTATTTAAAATTGAAGGAATACTGAACCAGCATGGTTACCACAGCATCTTGCAGCGACATGCTATTCCATCCGGTTTGCGTTTAGTTGGACCATCATTTATTTTTCAACAGGACAATGACCCCAAACACACCTCCAGTCTGTGTAAGGGCTATTTGACTAAGAAGGAGAGTGATGGGGTGCTACGCCAGATGACCTGGCCTCCACAGTCACCAGACCTGAACCCAATCAAGATGGTTTGGGGTGAGCTGGACCGCAGAGTGAAGGCAAAAGGGCCAAGAAGTGCTAAGCATCTCTGGGAACTCCTTCAAGACTGTTGGAAGACTATTTCAGGTGACTACCTCTTGAAGCTCATCAAGAAAATGCCAAGAGTGTGCAAAGCAGTAATCAAAGCAAAAGGTGGCTACTTTGAAGAACCTAGAATATAAGACATATTTTCAGTTGTTTCACACTTTTTTGTTAAGTATATAATTCCACATGTGTTAATTCATAGTTTTGATGCCTTCAGTGTGAATCTACAATTTTTATAGTCATGAAAATACAGAAAACTCTTGGAATGAGAAGGTGTGTCCAAACTTTTGGTCTGCACTGTATATGTATTCATATTTTAAAATACACACCTCTGATATATACAGTATATATATATATATGCAAAAATTGTAGCAGCACTCTGACACAGCATTAGGACGTATAAAGAATAGAGATCCAAACTGCATTACTGCTATTATTGGCACATATAAATAAGCTAATATTATCTATAAACTATACATATAAGATCTTGGTTATACACACGTGGACAAAATTATTGGTACCCCTCGTTTAATGAAAGAAAAACCCACAAAGGTCACAGAAATAACTTGAATCTGACAAAACTGGAATTTGCCAAACTACATATTGACACGCTACAAAGCTTCTGGGTGAATGAACTATGGACAGATGAGACAAAAATCGAAATTTTTGGCAAGGCACATCAGCTCTATGTTCACAGACGGAAAAATGAAGCATATCTTGAAAAGAACACTGTCCCTACTGTGAAACATGGAGGAGGCTCTGTTATGTTCTGGGGCTGCTTTGCTGCATCTGGCACAGGGTGTCTTGAATCTGTGCAGGGTACAATGAAATCTCAAGACTATCAAGGGATTCTAGAGAGAAATGTGCTGCCCTGTGTCAGAAAGCTTGGTCTGTCGCAGGTCATGGGTCTTGCAACAGGATAATGACTCAAAACACACAGCTAAAAACACCCAAGAATGGCTAAGAGGAAAACATTGGACTATTCTGAAGTGGCCTTCTATGAGCCCTGACCTAAATCCTATTGAGCATCTTTGGAAGGAGCCGTCTGGAAAAGGCACCCTTCAAACCCGAGACATCTGGAGCAGTTTGCTCATGAGGAGTGGCCAAAATACCTGCTGAGAGGTGCAGAAGTCTCATTGACAGTTCCAGGAATCGTTTGATTGCAGTGATTGCCTCAAAAGGTTGTGCAACAAAATATAAAGTTAAGGGAGCCATCATTTCTGTCCAGGCCTGTTTCATGAGTTTTCTTTTTTTAAAAAATTCTGTTGAAGCATGGCTGAAAAGCAATGTCTGACTGAGGGCTACCAACAATTTTGTCCACATGTGTATATATTTGATCAAACAGTTAGAAGCCCACCTGCAACAAGGCAACCTCATTTAGGTGGGCCCCTACACTACCCTGCTTGGGCATGTTTTTGTGTTTATATATAGATGTGTATGTAAGCTCTGAAAACATCTGGGTCAACATAAAAAAAGATATTTACAGACATGTTTGCATATGTATATGTGTGTGTATTTGTATATAGATGCATGTATATATGTGTATGTATGTGTATATATCAGGGGCATTGCTAGACTGAAAACATCTGGGTCACCATAATAGAAAAGTCGCCCGTTTGATGTGTACGAAAGCAGTCACTGAAAAAAGAGAACTTCTTACATCTTTATATGCGTGACATTTCTAGAATGTGTGCTTCCAGCATTGTGCACTACACAAAGCCCATGTGTCCTTCACACCACACACACGTCACACACGCACAATAGGCACCTTGGAGAAGTCTCATGTTCACTTCCTGTACGTTTCTGTTTCGACTGGTCCAGTTTGTTCTTTGTCCAGTGTCTTTGTGTCTTACACAATGCTTGCCGGTCTTCCAGATCCTCTGAATATATCATGCAACAGATGTAACTACCTGGTAGCGGTTTACAGTTTCTTCTCTAGTCACATTCAAAGCTAAATATATAGAATTCTCTATAATGATAATGATTATAATGATTGAAGAAAAGAACTTTACTAATCCTGTCAAACAGTGGAGCAGGCAGTCTAAGAATGCGCCAAATGTATCAAAGTCAAATTTAGTTGTGCTAAAATTTTGATCAAATTTTGGACAATTTTGTTGCCCACTCAAAAAGCTTAAGCCGCTCCTCTTTCCTGCCAAACTACACCCCTTTACTACTAAACTGCACCCCTTTTAAGGTATAAAATATGTCTAAACACATAATAAATTCCGTGCACCAATAAGGACGTCAGTAGGTGGCGCAACAAACAAGCTTTCCCAAGGTGCATTTCTCAAGCACAATGTAGATCCGACTCTAAGGAATCATGACATATAGCGACATGACCACACATATAACACATCATCCAACCTAGATCAAGTATCCATAAACATTGTGGCGCAACAGCTTGCTAGTACTATGTTCTTACACTACTTACGGGCACACTCGGGGAAGGAGATTAACCCTTCCCTGCCAAACACCAACCGTTCCACACCGCCTTACATCTGTACAGTTGGATTATAATACCAGGCTAGTGGATGACGTTTTGCAGTTTTATCTACCGGCTTCAGATGCATAGAAATCTAACCCATGTGAACTGGCCCTGATAGTAGAAAAGGGGACAAGCATCTTCATAATAGTCATACTAATCCCTAAGTTCTATTATATATATGATTTTTCTATAAATACATTTAGGGGGACAGTCCCTTTAAGAGAATTTTTTTCACCATTTCTATACGTTTTTATTGTATAACTTAGTCATTTCAAAGAGTTGTTTTATTCGCTTCCTTTTTCCATCACATTTGGTCATACATACAAATACGTTTTTTGTTCCTTTAATAAAATATATAAAAATATTGTGCATTGCCTTTCGTAAAGGAAACATAGCTTGACAAACAGATACTCAATAAGGCACATCATTGTGCAGCATTTCAAAAATACTTATATATATATTTATATATATATATATATTAAAAAAGTTCAACCTCTCTGAGGCTGTTATTATCTGACACGTCACTCATAGATCAGGGTCATCACTTTGTACAAGTCACAAGAAGATCTTCATTTCATATATTCAATATATACACAGAGTTGGATTTATAATTTAGAACTTAAAGGGTAACTTTGGGCAAAAAATGGGCAAAATTTACCAGAATGCCCCCAAAACAGAAAATATCTATTGTCCTCTACTAGGTCACAGCTGAAGCCTGCGCTGAACTTGGTAACATGATAAATGAGTGTTGCTTCGTTGTCATGGTCAGCACAGGCTTCAGCTGCAGCCTAGAAAAGAACAGTGATGGATCTCCAAATGACAGCTTGTATGTAAGTAAATTGTTTTGAGAAATTATGACGTACATCCATTTTTGCTATGGACCTTCACCTACTGTAAATGTTCTGCATTTCAAGAGTTACGGCGGGCAGTTAGATAGGGTAGCATTCTTCATCAGTGCTTGTGATGGTGTAATACTTATCCTTATTACTGCTATGTCCAGCGTTAAACACCACTTTACAATATATATATTATGTAAAACATTTGGTAGCTATAAACATACATCTCTTTTTCGGTACTGCTTCTAAGTTACAACCTTTAAACTTCTCCAAAGCTGCGTGACTGTACCAGCAGAATAGTGAGTGCAGCTCTGGAGTATAATAAAGGATAAAACTCAGGATCAGTAAAGGATACGTAATGTAATGTATGTACACAGTGACTTCACAAGCAGAAAAGTGACTGCAGCTCTGGAGTATAACACAGAAAGTAACTTAGGATCAGTACAGGATAAGTAATGTAATGCATGTATGCAGTGACGGCACCAGCAGAATAGTGAGTGCAGCTCTGGAGTATAATACAGGATGTAACTCAGGATCAGTACAGGATAAGTAATGTAATGTATGTACACAGTGACTGTACCAGCAGAATAGTGAGTACAGCTCTGGAGTATAATACAGGATGTAACTCAGGATCAGTACAGGATAAGTAATGTAATGTATGTACACAGTGACTGCACCAGCAGAATAGTGAGCGCAGCTCTGGAGTATAATACAGGATAAGTAATGTAATGTATGTACACAGTGACTGCACCAGCAGAATAGTGAGTGCAGCTCTGGAGTATAATACAGGATGTACAGTAACTCAGGATCAGTACAGGATAAGTAATGTAATGTATGTACACAGTGACTGTACCAGCAGAATAGTGAGTGCAGCTCTGGAGTATAATACAGGATGTAACTCAGGATCAGTACAGGATAAGTAATGTAATGTATGTACACAGTGACTGTACCAGCAGAATAGTGAGTGCAGCTCTGGAGTATAATACAGGATGTAATTCAGGATCAGTACAGGATAAGTAATGCAATGTATATACACAGTGACTGCACCAGCAGAAAAGCGAGTGTAGCTCTGGAGTATAATAAATAACCCTGTGAATTAAAAGAACACTTCATGTAAAATGTATGTACTGTGTTATGATTGATGCAGGGCTTGATAGATGGGAGCATGACACAGGTGTCGTGTTCTGCCCCATGTATCAGATTTGTTCTTTTAAATTCACCATATCAAGACGATATCCAGTTATAGCTGGCCTTGAGTATTGTAGAATCAACAGCACTTGAACAGGGCTGTGCTGAAGTTCCCTGCTCAAGAGGTGCTCAGGAGCAGAGATATGGAATGGCCTTCATTTTTAGAGTTAATGTGTGTTCCAGATGTCAGATCCCCACTGATCTCAAAATGGTAACCGTTGGCCAAATCTCATTCAGCCAATGGTTAACTCTTCCAACTTTGACATAGAAATATTTCAATCGGCAGAGGAGAATAAGCTTCTGCAAGACACTTCTGGCCGTGGCTCTTTAGCCAGAGGAAACAAAGGATTGGACATGTTAAAAACCAACATGCCCAGTCCTTCTTTTCCTCCCACATCTCCAGTTGGAAGGTCCCCATATTTATGAGATCATTGACTAATTCCGTTAAAATTTGGCAGGTTCAAACTATCTTCATTTAAAATCAACCCCATCCATGCCAAAAGTTCCCTGAAAGCTCCCCAACTGTAAATCCAGCTCTGCTACCGTACACTGACCTGGAAAGCTTATGAAAATACAACAGTGCTTCATCCCTGAGGTGTCAGTTCTAAATGCTGCCAAAAACGGGAAAATTTCAAACACCTATTAAATATTACAGACTGTACAATCACCAAGAGGATTTCACGTCTGTGAGAAACATATACTGTCTTTCAGATTGTTCTCTGTCAAAAAGGAAAATGCCCAAAATAGCTGTAATAAAGTCTTGCATTGTATCGTTCCATTGTCCATGCTGGTAACATCACCCCAAATGGAGAACATGGAGAGTCATCAAGGACCAGCCTCAGACAACATCACTAGTGTCTCAGTGAAGACTATCTCATAACCAGTGGTCTCCTGTCAATTGTCCTCTTGATCAACAGGAATACCGGTAGTGGTCTTCTGTCAATTGTCCTCTCGGACAACAGGAATAATTGTCATGTTTTTGTTGTTTCAAGGGCCTGAAAATTGAGGAATTGCTCAGCTTGCACTCATAAATAATTGCTTCCTCTGCATTTCCTGCCCCTGTCGCTTAGAAAATACAAGTTTCCCATTGTTCACCGCAGTTTGTTCTGAGGACAGAAAAGTTCCTAATAATAACGGTTAAGACTCCTTGTTCCTGGGATGTCCGGTTGTCCGTTCATCCAAATCTCTCGGATGATGCGTTCCCTTTCTTCAAGCCTTTGCGCTCTCTCAAGTTCTTCTGCAGAGGTGAAAACGTTCATATTTAAAGTCCTCTCAAAGCGTCTGTGCCTCCTGGCGGAGAGGTCGGAGGTGGTGTCCGAGTCATCGTCGCTGTCGCTGGTGTCGCTGTCACTATCTTGTTTCCTGGGGTTCTTCTTCACTGTGGACCTTTTACAGTCCGTCTGACAGGATATCCTCATGACTAAAGCCACTAGTGTCAGAATTAGGCCAATGCACACTCCAGATACGAAATACAAAGCAGCTCTTTCCGGATTTTCTAGAAATAAATCAGAAAGAAGTGTCAGGGCTAGGGAAGAAAAACAACAAACAATTGAGTTTATCAAACCGATTTAGAATTAATGGCTTTTCTTCTTCCACCATTGTCCATTGTGGTGAGCGTTTAGTCGTCCCAGGGCTCAGTAACAAGTCATGGTAAGAGTTATTAGCATTTTTAACAAAGTAACACAAAAAAACAATGCTCATCCGTTAAACCCCCGCTGCTCAAAAAAAAAAAAAACCCTTGGTCAGTTTACTTGGCTGCAGTGGTGACATGCCCATACAACCCTTCAGTCAACACCAGATAGTGTTAAAGGATTATTTCCATCATTGACATTTATGATATGTCTACAGGATATATGATAAATGTGTGATAGATGTAGGTTCCACCTATGGGACCCCCCTCTATCTTGAGAACAGAGGTCCCTGTGGCTGTCTCCAGTGACTTCTAAGGTACTGTTGACAATGGTCAAGCCTCCATGTGCTGAGAGAACTCTTCTCTCAATATGTACAATATTTTTTTCAGGACCCTGACTATGCACATACATACTACAGGGATCTTTGGGACACTATACCACCGTTCCATAGCTGAAAGGTTCAATTTAAAGGAGTATTCTGATAAATCAAAGTAATAGTGGGAGTCCATCCTCTGAGATCCCCAATGATCCTGAGAATGAAGGTCACACAGTGCTGATATATCATTGTGTGCTCTTCTAAGTTCACCTGCACAGTGTTGTGCCTGTAACCTGGCTGACCTTGAATGACCTCACTTGCGTATCCCTGCACAGCAAGTGTCAAGGGTATCGCTATGCAGAAAAAAACATTGGGGGTCTCGAAAGATGAATTTCCAGCAATTACAAAATGATGACATATCCTGGAGTTATACTGAAACTTTCTAAGATGGGAATGCCCTTTCTAAGGGGTTGTTCATTCTGCATAATCCTTTTATGTTAGATTGGTACCCCAAAAATAGGCTGATCACAGGGTGCTTTACTACTAGGGCACCCAGCGGTCAGCTGTATACTGGGTGAAAGCATGATCGTAAGTGTTCAAATTCTCTACAGCACCACCACAGGTAAAATTAAGTATTACATAGTTCTCATCTAAATCAATGGCCAGTTTGTGCATTACAAAGGCATGTCAGGTCCTCCAGTGAGCAAGATTCTCTTTGTAGCCACTCTCTGCTCTGGCTGATGGAGGACGATCCTAAATAGAGATAGGCAAATCTTGCGAGGTTCTGCACCGGAATTGATATTGTTTTACTTTGGGGTCTCTTTGGTATAATAAGTGGAGGCCCAGGGAAGGTGCGTAAACATAATAAACACTTATACTTGGCTTTCAGTGGTCACGTGGGGTGCACCAACGTCAGGGTGCTTTAACGGAAGTGTCATGATATTGGCATGTCCCGCACGACATCCCCAAGGTACGTGATGTCACCCAGTAGGCCAGAAGTTGTATAAAGAGGACCCAAAGGAAGCACTGGATGCAGTGAGAGAGCCCAGGAGAGGTGAGGTAAGGTGAGAATAAGTTTTTATTATGTTTCTGCACCTCCCCTGAGCCTCCACTTATTATACTCTTCAGACTCTAGACGAGAGTCTAATAGTGATTTGTGAGTGAAGAACCCCAAAAGTTTTGGGTTTAGATCGAACCTGAAACTTTTGGAAAATTCAGGTCAAATCCGGTCTCGAATCTCTGTCCTGAAAAGGAATAATAAAATGTATTTTCTATATTAGATAACCACTTTAATATCTAGTAGGACGTTTAACTTGAAAATAAATAATCCTAAATAAATTCCATCTGCAACGTTTATACCATATAACCCCACAATCCATATAGACTTGTGTGACATATCTGGTTGTGTCATCTGCATTCTATCCATCCCAAATAATGAAAGTTAATCCCTTAACAACTTACATTCATTTAGAGGACCCACTCTGGCCCCGTGCCCAGACCACCGAAAAATGAAATTCCTACATGACCGAGGTTTGACTTATCATTTACATTTCCTTCTGTTCCTAGCCTCCTCTACACTCTCTCAATTATATCTGCCCTTCCTGTACTGCGGCAGCTTGGCAAATAGCCGGAAAACTAGATTGTATGACAAATCATGCATTTGGGAACTTAATAAAGTGAACTTCAGCCCAGAACATTGGTCCATTGTGCAATATTAAAAAGAAGAAATGTTGTGCGGACTCATAAGAGGACATTTAAGAATAACAAAGAGGGATATTTGTGATTCTAAATCTTTCTTTATCTACTTTTTAAATAGGAGACGTAGACATTTTCAGAACATCTGGTAAATCAAGGAAAAACCCCATAGACCTATTGGAGGATATCTGCAGTTGTATATAGCGTCGCAATATTTTGCATTATTGAGTAGTTCCAGAATCTTATTTGGTCCAACCTATGAAACTTGAAATCTAAAAACCATAGCAGAAATATATATACAGTGCTGACCAAAAGTATTGGCACCCCTGCAATTCTGTCAGATAATACTCAATTTCTTCCAGAAAATGATTGCAATCACAAATGCTTTGGTAATAATATCTTCATTTATTTTGCTTGCAATGAAAAAACACAAAAGAGAATGAAAAAAAAGTCAAATCATTGATCATTTTACACAAAACTCCAAAAATGGGCCGGACAAAAGTATTGGCACCCTCAGCCTAATACTTGGTAGCACAACCTTTAGACAAAATAACTGCGGACAACCGCTTCCGGTAACCATCAATGAGTTTCTTACAATGCTCTGCTGGAATTTTAGACCATTCTTCTTAGGCCAATTTCTCCAGGTCCCTGAGATTTGAAGGGTGCCTTCTCCAAACTGCCATTTTGAGATCTCTCCACAGGTGTTCTATGGGATTCAGGTCTGGACTCATTGCTGGCCACTTTAGAAGTCTCCAGTGCTTTCTCTCAAACCATTTTCTAGTGCTTTTTGAAGTGTGTTTTGGGTCATTGTCCTGCTGGAAGACCCATGACCTCTGAGGGAGACCCAGCTTTCTCACACTGGGCCCTACATTATGCTGCAAAATTTGTTGGTAGTCTTCAGACTTCATAATGCCATGCACACGGTCAAGCAGTCCAGTGCCAGAGGCAGCAAAGCAACCCCAAAACATCAGGGAACCTCCGCCATGTTTGACTTTAGGGACCGTGTTCTTTTCTTTGAAGGCCTCTTTTTTTTTCCTGTAAACTCTATGTTGATGCCTTTTCCCAAAAAGCTCTACTTTTGCCTCATCTGACCAGAGAACATTCTTCCAAAAAGTTTTTGGCTTTTTCAGGTAAGTTTTGGCAAACTCCAGCCTGGCTTTTTTATGTCTCTGGATCAGAAGTGGGGTCTTCCTGGGTATCCTACCATAGAGTCCCTTTTCATTCAGATGCCGACAGATAGTACGGGTTGACACTGTTGTACCCTCGGACTGCAGGGCAGCTAGAACTTGCTTGGATGTTAGTCGAGGTTCTTTAGCCACCATCCGCACAATCTTTCGTTGAAATCTCTCGTCAATTTTTCTTTTCCATCCACATCTAGGGAGGTTAGCCACAGTGCCATGGGCTTTAAACTTCTTGATGACACTGCGCACGGTAGACACAGGAACATTCAGGTCTTTGGAGATGGACTTGTAGCCTTGAGATTGCTCATGCTTCCTCACAATTTTGCTTCTCAAGTCCTCAGACAGTTCTTTGGTCTTCTTTCTTTTCTCCATGCTCAATGTGGTACACACAAGGACACAGGACAGAGTCAACTTTAATCCATTTCAACTGGCTGCAAGTGTGATTTAGTTATTGCCACCACCTGTTATGTGCCACAGGTAAGTAACAGGTGCTGTTAATTACACAAATTAGAGAAGCATCACATGATTTTTCAAAGGGTGCCAATACTTTTGTCCACCCTTTTTTTTATGTTTGGTGTGGAATTATATCCAATTTGGCTTTTTGACAATTCTTTTTGTTGTTTTCCATTGACGACAAATTAAATGAAGATATTATTACCAAAGCATTTGTGATTGCAATCATTTTCTGGAAGAAATTGAGTATTATCTGACAGAATTGCAGGGGTGTCAATACTTTTGGCCAGCACTGTACTCTAGTATGGCTAGGACTGACCTACCAGTGGACAGAGGCATGCTCTGGTGGGCTGTTACCATCATGGGTTCTGTATTATAATAATAATAATAATAATAATAATACATTTTATTTATATAGCGCCAACATATTCTGCAGCACTGTACAATTGTGAAACAACTGAAAATATGTCTTATATTCTAGGTACTTCAAAGTAGCCACCTTTTGCTTTGATTACTGCTTTGCACACTCTTGGCATTCTCTTGATGAGCTTCAAGAGGTAGTCACCTGAAATGGTTTTCACTTCACAGGTGTGCCCTGTCAGGTTTAATAAGTGGGATTTCTTGCCTTATAAATGGTGTTGGGACCATCAGTTGTGTTGTTCAGAAGTCATGTGGAAACACAGCTGATAGTCCTACTGAATGGAGTGTTAGAATTTGTATTATGGCAAGAAAAAAGCAGCTAAGTAAAGAAAAACGAGTGGCCATCAATACTTTAAGAAATGAAGGTCAGTCAGTCCGAAAAATTGGGAAAACTTTGAAAGTGTCCCCAAGAGCAGTAGCCAAAACCATCAAGTGCTACAAAGAAACTGGCTCATATGAGGACCGCCGCAGGAAAGGAAGACCAAGAGTCACCTCTGCTGCGGAGGATAAGTTCATCCGAGTCACCAGCCTCAGAAATCGCAGGTTAACAGCAGCTCAGATTAGAGACCAGGTCAATGCCACACAGAGTTCTAGCAGCAGACACATCTCCACAACAACTGTTAAGAGGAGACTGTGTGCAGCAGGCCTTCATGGTAAAATAGCTGCTAGGAAACCACTGCTAAGGACAGGCAACAAGCAGAAGAGACTTGTTTGGGCTAAAGAACACAAGGAATGGACATTAGACCTGTGGAAATCTGTGCTTTGGTCTGATGAGTCCAAATTTGAGATCTTTGGTTCCAACCACCGTGTCTTTGTGCGACGCAGAAAAGGTGAACGAATGAACTCTACATGCCTGGTTCCCACCGTGAAGCATGGAGGAGGAGGTGTGATGGTGTGGGGGGGCTTTGCTGGTGACACTGTTGGGGATTTATTCAAAATTGAAGGAATACTGAACCAGCATGGTTACCACAGCATCTTGCAGCGGCATGCTATTCCATCCGGTTTGCGTTTAGTTGGACCATCATTTATTTTTCAACAGGACAATGACCCCAAACACACCTCCAGACTGTGTAAGGGCTATTTGACCAAGAAGGAGAGTGATGGGGTGCTACGCCAGATGACCTGGCCTCCACAGTCACCAGACCTGAACCCAATCGAGATGGTTTGGGGTGAGCTGGACCGCAGAGTGAAGGCAAAAGGGCCAATAAGTGCTAAGCATCTCTGGGAACTCCTTCAAAACTGTTGGAAGACCATTTCAGGTGACTACCTCTTGAAGCTCATCAAGAGAATGCCAAGAGTGTGCAAAGCAGTAATCAAAGCAAAAGGTGGCTACTTTGAAGAACCTAGAATATAAGACATATTTTCAGTTGTTTCACACTTTTTTGTTAAGTATATAATTCCACATGTGTTAATTCATAGTTTTGATGCCTTCAGTGTGAATCTACAATTTTTATAGTCATGATAATACAGAAAACTCTTGGAATGAGAAGGTGTGTCCAAACTTTTGGTCTGTACTGTATATACACATTACAAAGAAATAGTCAATTCACACACTGGGACTGAGGGCCCTGCTCGCAAGATCTTACAATCTATGAGGAGGAGGGGGTGACACAAGAGGTAGCAGAGGCGGCAACAGATGTAGCATTGCTTATACAATGGTCAGACAATTCTGTAATAGAGGTTACTGTCATTACACATATATAAGGCTGTATGAGCCATCACCAGTCATATCATTTACTGTGCAGATGGTGCCTGGACATATAAAGTTAGTCTGATATGGCATCATATCCTGTGAGGTAATGTTGGAGCATAAACAGAGGAGGGTATGTTTTAGGGATTCTAACTACAGAAGGGTTTACATTAGGAGTTGTGATAGGCCTGTCTGAAAAGATGTGTCTTTAGTTTGCGCTTGAAGCTGGTGAAATTGGGGGTTAATCTGATAGTCCGGGATAGAGCATTCTAGAGAAGTGATGCAACTCGGGAGAAGTCTTGTATACGAGCGTGGGAGGTTCTTATAATAGAGGATGTTAGTCTTAGGTCATTGAGTGAATGGAGAGCATGGTTTGGGCAATAGACAGAGATGAGGGAGGAAATGTAGGGAGGTGCAGCATTATGGAGAGCCTTGTGGATGAGGGTGATAAGTTTATATTGTATTCTGTATTGAATAGGCAGCCAATGTAGTGACCGGCACAGACCGGAGGCATCGCTGTAGCGTCTAGACTGATAGATGAGCCTGGCCGCCGCATTCAGAATAGATTGTAGAGGGGAGAGTTTAGTAAGGGGAAGACCAATTAGTAAGGAGTTACAGTAGTCAAGGTGAGAGTGAATCAGGGCAACAATAAGTGTCTTTAGTGTATCTGTGGTAAGGAAAGGGTGGATTCTGGAGATGTTTTTGAGGTGGAGATGACATGAGCGTGCGAGTGATTGGATATGGTTGGTGAAGGAAAGGTCTGAGTCAAACATAACCCTGAGGCAACGGGCATACTGCCTTCTGTATAGTTGGATGGTGGAACCTTAGCCTCATCTACACTGGTTGGTTAAAGGTAATCATATTCAACCCTAGCTGCTATATTAGGAGATGACAATGGGTGAAGTTTATGAATTTGGACCTGAAAAAGGTTCTCCAAAACTACTGTTTGGAGATAGCACTGCCACGAGTCCATGAACTCTACTAGCTTCATCGATTGACTTGTCGTAAGATGAATGTAAGTCGATCTCTCATTATAGATCTCCATTTTGAAGAGCACAAGGATCCTCAATTTGATCTAAAAGATATATATATATACTGTATATAGATTTATATCAATTGGCTGAAAGCATATAGAATTGAGGCTCAGTGGTTTCTCATTTCTTGTAGTAATATCGGCATGCAGTTTGGACATTCTCCCCTTGTTAACATAGACATCCACTCAAAGTCCCCAAATGTTTAGGGAGGATTTCTGGTTTAGAAATCCCATGAAAAAAAAAAAATCTGATTTAATAAAAGAGGGTTCCCTGGTTCATCTCTAGCTTTGGAAGACCCAGTATATTTGTACATTGTATGGACAGCTCATTGAGTTCAATATGTACTGTGTAATGCTTCATATCTCCTGTGGGGGTGCTGCAGGGAAATTAGACAATTGCTGCCATGTTTTCACAAGACTATCTGGAGCTTCGAGCAATTAGATATCCAGTGGCCAGCTTATTTTTGGAGAAAATTCCATCAAAAAAGAGATTATCCAAAGTGGGCAAACTATTATGTTACTTGGCTTTAAGATAGTGATGCTGAGGTGTATGATATAAAAACTCATATTCTTTGTAAGGCTGCAGCTAAAAGGAACACTTTAAAGAGTTAGGTCGAGGAAAATATAGACTGTGACTAATTCATTATCATTATCTTTAAGGAGAGCATACACTGGGGAACTAAGACTCTTGTGTCAGTGATTTCTCTGAAGTCTTTAAGAGTCGACTAAGGTAATTGTAGCCCTATTTGGGGGGGGTATGAGTATTATCCCTCCCGCAACAGACTCTGGCGCTGACCTGTGTGTATAATGGGACCTGAAGCCTTCGCTGAAGGGAAGAGTGGGAACATATATGAAATATATCAGTGCCTCCACCCAGGATAGAGCCTCTGTATTACAGGGAGAATCTCTTCCTGGGACTTACCCATGAAGTACAGTTAGTAGCCTTAACAAGGATCACTGTACTAATCTCACAGTCTGAAGAATACATACAGATACCACATAAGGTTATAACAGTAGCTTTATAAGAATCAACAGGGTAATAATACATACATAAAATATACTCAGAACACAGCAATACTACAACAGCCAGCAAGTCCTCAACCGTCTTAGGTTATATACCCGGGTATATATATAAATATATAGCAAGAGTCCAGTGCACAATACCTCCAGGCAACAGAAGAGATGCAGGGGCCCCTGTGGATGACTGTGGATCCTCGGATTCTTCCAGGAGATGACAGACAGCCGATCAGGAGATGATGATGATGGTGAGATTCTTCACAGGCAGCAAACAGGGCGACGGTGACGGCAGTAGATGCAGGCCTGACTACCCTAACACTGAGTCCTTAACCTGCCAGCTAAACTACTAGTGCCACCGGGCCTCTAACTAGCTAGTTGGCCTTCGGAAGCCTAACCTATCACTGCCCTGAACTATATATATATATATATATGGATCCCTAACTACGGTTACTAGCTAGGTCCTGTGAGTATATAGGGGGTAACACATACCTAACTATATACTGTGAAGTAAAGAGGAACAAGTGGCTCTTAGACTCCCCCAGACACAACATGTCTGTCTCAGCAGCTCTGCTCACATCTCTCCCCCCAGCAGCTCTGCCTCACATGTGTCTGACTCACTGTATTTACAAAACAAAACTTGCACTAAATGCCTGGGGTCTCTGAAGCCAAACTGCAGGGGCAAAGAAGCCAGATACATTATATACTAGTAGAAATGGCAGTTCCCTACACTCTCCCTCTGGTGAAATCTTTACGTCACGTCAAAGACATACAAAGTCATAGTATACAGTCAACATTACCAATGACAATATCAATATGGTTGCTTTTGCATTTACAGAGTCACAACAGGTTAATAGGTATACATGCCAGCAGGAGCGAAAATTGGTAACATATTGACCAAAGTGGACACTGCACCCACCCAAGCATGGTATAAATGAGGCTGAGTAGTAAATCTGGGGTCCCCCAAACTATCATATGTCAGCATAGGTGGAGGGTGTCTAATTCTCTCTCCTCTCCGTACCTCTCTCTGAGGTAAACTAGCATGTCCAGGCCCTAAACTAGGGTTGTCTGCCATGGGAGGGGATGGTGCTGGTGGCGTAGGAGAGCTAGATCCCTGCTCATCTGTAGACACAGATCTAGGTACGAATTCTGGAGTTTGAGGGTTCATAGGTCTCCCTGAAGGAGAAGATACTGGTGATCTAGGAACTTCAGGAGCCACAGTCCAATCACTCTCAGGAGTTTCAGGAAGGTCAGGTGGAATATCGGCTAAGGACTGTGGAGAATCGCAGGCCGAGCCATCATTGGAGATATCCATACCATCAATCTGAGGTACAGGCAACAAATGATTTCTATGCCAAGTCCTGATCCTCCCGTCCCGTCCTTTTATCTTGTAGACTGGTATTCCAGGCAACCGATCTACCACTGTAAAGAGTTCACTCCGCCATCGATCAGCCAGCTTATGTTTTGCAGATGCTCCCAAATTCCGTAGCAGAACATGGTCCCCAGGGTTCAATTCTCGGTATCTTACTCGAAGATCAAATCTCCTTTTATTTCCTTCATTCACTTTGGCCGCATTTTCCTCAGCCAGCTGATAAGCACTCTTAAGCGTTTCTTTCAAACGTGCCACGTATCGGTAATGATCTCGATGACTGATACCATCGGTAGAGACTCCCAACAAGATGTCAATAGGTAGCCTAGGCTCTCTTCCAAACATCAGAAAGTATGGTGAATATCCTGTGCTCTCGTGCCTTGTACTATTATAGGCATGCACCATAGCCTCCACTTTTCTACTCCAGGATCGCTTATCCTCAATTCGTAAGGTACCAAGCATATCAAGTAAAGTCCTGTTACATCTTTCAGGAAGGGCATCTCCCTCTGGATGGTAAGGCGTCGTCCGACTTTTGCGGATGTTCAACAACTGAAGTAACTCTTTGATCAGGTTACTCTCAAAATCCCGGCCTTGATCAGAATGCAACCGATGTGGTAAGCCATAATGGATAAAATACTTTTCCCAAAGCACTCTTGCAACAGTGACTGCTTTTTGATCCTTAGTCGGAAAGGCTTGAGCATATCGTGTGAAGTGATCAGTCACCACCAATACATTTCCAAATCCTCTGGAGTCGTTGTCAATACAAAGGAAGTCTATGCAGACAAGATCCATGGGGCCCGAACTCTTCAAGTGTCCCATGAAGGCCGCTCGAACCGGGACAGTCTTCCTCTGCAAACATCTGCGACAGCACCTACACAGACGAGTCACGGTATCTCTCATTTTGGGCCAGTAGAATCGGTCTTGTATTAGGCCATAAGTCTTCTCAGGTCCCAAATGACCATGATAATCATGCAGACTTCGGAAAATCATCTTCTGAAAGCAGCTTGGAATAACTAGTTGGCGCCTTCCAGGGTGATCATGATACAGCACCACACGATAAAGTAGGCCATTGTCTATTTCAAACTTCTCCCAATCTCGTAGAAGTTGACTGCATTCAGAGGGTAGGGATGTCTTTAACATTTCTCTGTCTTGAGAACTCACTGCTTGATAAAGAGGTCCAATTAAAGGATCAGTCTTTTGACTCCAGATCATTCGCTTTGAAGATATAGAACAACTCTCAAAGGATCCTAAAGCGGCAGGGTAGGCAAACATGTCTGGTACAGCTTCGGGACCTCCCCCAATAGAGTCAATAAGCCGAGTTTCAGAAAAGGCTACTCGGTCTTCAACTACAGCAGCCATGGCACACAAAGCTCCTACTCCAGGACTTGGCACTTCTTCCCATTCATCCACTACTTCCGGACTAGGTAATCCAGGCCGTCTTGATAGAGCATCTGCCCCAATGTTCTTAGGCCCCGATTTATACTTGAGTGTGAATTGGTAGTTGGATAAAGCTGCCAACCAGCGATGTCCTGTAGCATCGAGTTTAGCGGTTGACAAAACGTATGTCAGTGGATTGTTGTCTGTTCTTACTTCAAACGTGGCTCCGTATAAATAGTCATGTAATTTATCAACAATGGCCCACTTGAGCGCCAAAAACTCCAATTTATGTACTGGATAATTTTTCTCGCTGGGAGAAAGACTTCGACTTATGAAAGCTATGGGCTGTAACCCGGCCGGGTATTCTTGGTGCAGCACGCCACCTAATCCTTCAAAGCTGGCATCTACATGTAGCACATATGGCTTATGTGCATCAGCATAAGCCAGAACGGGAGCTTCTGTCAATTTCTTCTTCAACAACTTAAATGCTTCTTCACAATCCGCAGTCCACCTATCGCCAAAAAGGCTTTTGGAAGACCCTTTCTTCTTTCCCGGATCTCCTGCATCACTCTTCAACAGGTCGAGGAGGGCTCGAGCAATTTTTGAATATCCTTCCACAAATCGTCGATAGAATCCACAAAACCCCAAGAAAGATTGCAACTCCGTAATATTTTGCGGTCGGGGCCAATTCACCACAGCTTCAATCTTACCAGGATCGGTAGCAACTCCTTCAGCAGAAACAATATGACCTACATAAGTGACCGAAGATCTACAAAATTTGCATTTGTCAGCCGACAACTTCAGCCCCTCTTCTTTTAAGCGATGGAGTACTCTCATGAGTCGTTCTTCATGTTCTTCCAGCGTCTTTCCAAACACAATAATGTCATCAAGATATACAAGGCATTCCCGGGGCACTAAATCACCTAACACTCTTTCCATCAACCTTTGGAACGTTGCTGGCGCACCTTTTGTACCTTGCGGCATACGAGTGAACTGAAAGAAACCCAAGGGGCATATGAAGGCTGTCTTTTCCTGATCCTCAGGTGCCATTGGGACTTGATAGTATCCCGATCTTAGGTCCAGCACTGTGAACCAACAGTTTCCATTCAGAGCTTCCAGAGCTTCTTCAATTCTCGGCAGTGTATACTGATCAGGTAAGGTTCTCCGGTTCAGAGTTCTGTAATCCACACATAGGCGAATTGCTCCAGATTTTTTTCTTACCACCACAATAGGTGAGGCATAGGGGCTCTTACTGTCCACAATGATCCCCTGACCTTTCATTTGCTGTAGAGTCTGTCTTAACTCATCAACATCCTTTGGAGCAACTCTCCGTGGTCGCTCCCGGAAGGGAGTAGAATCGGTCAATCGGAAAGTGTGTTGAGCACTTTTAGCACAACCTACATCCATATCATCCATGGAGAACACTTCCGATAATTCAGACAACTTCTGTGTCAGTCGCTGATTCCAGGCCTCTGGTAAATGTGGATCACTCAAGTCAAGATTGAGATTAGGGATTGCATCTCGGATTTGAATCCTGCACACTTCAGCGTATGGATTTACTCCAAGCACAGGGTAGCAGTGGGCCACATTCTGGTATGGTCCAATTACAATCGGATGCGGTGAACAGTTCCTCACTGTCACACAGGTAGATAACTCCACTTTATTTCTCCAGTCCTTTCTCTCTGGGATCACCATCCAGCCATTCTGGTTAATCATTTCTTCAGGGGTTTCCATAAGGACATAACTCCCCCCTTCAAGCAAATCGGGAGCAATGCTGGAGGCTACTCTCAGAATTCTCTCCCCGCCGGCAGGAACTTCCACGGTTCTCTCACCGATATGATATACCATTCCATGTCGATAGCCAGTAGACAGGGCATCACAGAGTTCTCTAAGATCAGAAGATATATTCACCGGCTGAGCTGCAGGGTTCCAATCTCTTCCAAGAAACTTCTGAAAAGCATAATGCACTGCGGGACAATTAGTGCCAAGTATCATAGGAGCTGCACAAGAATCCCCTGTATCAGGACAGACAAGAGCCGTAATCTTCATGGGAGCGACACTCTGATCTTCTAATTCAGGGACAGCTATAACTACTTGTAGGCTGCCATCTACAGGATATGATCCTGAATTAAGCCCCCACAATTTCATTTGTCCTGTAGACTGAAGAGGTATATCCCTCAGATACTTTTGGTAGAACGAGCGATAAATCAGGGTCACTTGAGATCCTGTATCAAACAGGGCAGGAGCGGCATGACCATTGACAGTGACTTTGACAACGGACCTGGAGCCCGCGATAGCGCCTCTGGTATTTACTCGGCCCGCCTTCCTTCGGTGTCTTTGATTCTGAATAGAGAAGACAGCACTGTGTCTCAATCCCTCACTGTCCTCCGTACACTGTCTGGCACTATGGCCCGTCTGACCACATTTATAACAGGTTCTAGCATCCTTCCTCCATTGAGTGGCAGTGGGTGGAGTGGCGGACTGTCTAAGTTCTGACCGCTCCGCTGGTTTGTCCTTGTTTGAATTAGGAACAACATCTTCTTTAGAGATGCTTTTCGCTTTCTTAGGGGTACTAAAACTAATGTCAGCTTCTTGTTTCTTCACTAACTTCATTAAGTCAGGAAATGGAAGGACTCTATCAGATAGTAAGACCTTGAGTACTTGAGCAAGAGGATGATGAGGTTGTAACCCTCTCACCAACTGACTGGTTCTCATAGCGTCTACCTCTGAAGTAGATATAGCTGCGTGGTACACCAGACGTGAAAGAAGTAGCTGTAAACGGTTAATAAAAGTAGAGACATTTTCCCCTTCTTTTTGACGAACCATTCGGTAATCAGCAACCATCTGGGCAAGGTCATAGTATGGCTCAAAGTGATCAGACAGTACTTGTATATAGTCCAATGCACTCACTCCTTCATGAGAGTCTCTGTACAAGCGGATCAATTCTGCAGCAGGAGACCGCAAACTTTCACTGATACGCTGCCGCTTGCCTTCTTCAGAGCAAGACCATTCCTTCAGGCATTGGAGAGTATGTTCTTTCCATATCTCAAAGTTTTCCTCCCCTTGTGGTACTGGGACATTACCAGAGAATACTTTTAGTTTCTTGTAGTGAGTGGCCTGCAGGCCCTGAGCTAACATTTCAGTCAGCCTGGCTAAAGTGCTAATAGCACTGTCACTAGAGGAACTGCTAGCGATGGCCATACTGGGGGGGGTAACTGGCTGAGCGGGGTTCTTCCTTTACCTGAACCAGGGGAGGAACAGGAGGTCGGTAATCCCATGTAGTAGCTAGTGGGAGGTTCCCCTCTGAGCTATATCGCTTCTCCATATCAATGACTATTCCCACTTCTAAATCTCAGCAGTGCCTCCAAATGTAGCCCTATTTGGGGGGGGTATGAGTATTATCCTTCCCGCAACAGACTCTGGCGCTGACCTGTGTGTATAATGGGACCTGAAGCCTTCGCTGAAGGGAAGAGTGGGAACATATATGAAATATATCAGTGCCTCCACCCAGGATAGAGCCTCTGTATTACAGGGGGGTCTCTTCCTGGGACTTACCCATGAAGTACAGTTAGTAGCCTTAACAAGGATCACTGTACTAATCTCACAGTCTGAAGAATACATACAGATACCACATAAGGTTATAACAGTAGCTTTATAAGAATCAACAGGGTAATAATACATACATAAAATATACTCAGAACACAGCAATACTACAACAACCAGCAAGTCCTCAACCGTCTTAGGTTATATACCCGGGTATATATATAGATATATAGCAAGAGTCCAGTGCACAATACCTCCAGGCAACAGAAGAGATGCAGGGGCCCCTGTGGATGACTGTGGATCCTCGGATTCTTCCAGGAGATGACAGACAGCCGATCAGGAGATGATGATGATGATGGTGAGATTCTTCACAGGCAGCAAACAGGGCGACGGTGACGGCAGTAGATGCAGGCCTGACTACCCTAACACTGAGTCCTTAACCTGCCAGCTAAACTACTAGTGCCACCGGGCCTCTAACTAGCTAGTTGGCCTTCGGAAGCCTAACCTATCACTGCCCTGAACTATATATATATATATATATGGATCCCTAACTACGGTTACTAGCTAGGTCCTGTGAGTATATAGGGGGTAACACATACCTAACTATATACTGTGAAGTAAAGAGGAACAAGTGGCTCTTAGACTCCCCCAGACACAACATGTCTGTCTCAGCAGCTCTGCTCACATCTCTCCCCCCAGCAGCTCTGCCTCACATGTGTCTGACTCACTGTATTTACAAAACAAAACTTGCACTAAATGCCTGGGGTCTCTGAAGCCAAACTGCAGGGGCAAAGAAGCCAGATACATTATATACTAGTAGAAATGGCAGTTCCCTACATAATTTTACTTCTATCTGCACAGTACACACATAAGTTACTCTGAAATAATCCATCACACTATTTCACTCCTTCTCAAAGTCATCTAACCGGGACGGCATAGCACCTTCAATTTTGAGATAAAGCGACCCTATCCCCAATCCCCCAAAATTATGCCCAGATGCATATGGAAATATGTTAAAAAGGAATTTAGTAGGCCTAAAACAGTGGTCTCCAACCTGGTGTTCTGCGGCACACCCTGACAGCCATAAGATCACTGTGCTCAAGGATGCATACTTAGATTCTATTTAAGGCAAAAATCTATTTATTTTTGTCAAAATATATCCAAAATGTTAAAACAAAGTAAAGCACGTGTAAAAGAGGTCTTGATTGAAAATATTCAGCTCCTTTGTAGAATTGTGTCTCCATGGTAACAGACTACATAACTTGTGTAGTCTGAATCGGCAGTCATACTCTCTTTTAGAGCTGAGTGATTATGGCCTAAATCAAAGTCATGATTAATTAAACATTTTACCTTGATTACGATTAATGACCGATTATTTTAAGACACTCCCATTTTTCATGCCATATCACCCATTTATAAGATACTGAATTTTAGTTTTGGTTATTCACATATCAGCAATCCTGACTGAATATAGTGTACAGTAGAGATGGGCGAACTGCTTCATCACGAGCCGGGTTTGGCCCGAATATCCCAAATTGTTCAGTTTTTAACAAAACCAAACAATTGGAAGTTCATCTCGGATTAACTAAAATGGCCACCACGCACTGCGGTAAATTGTTATACTCTGGGGTGTCTTCAGACCCCAGAGTATAATAGGCGGAGGCCAAGGGAAGGTTAAAAAAAAATAAAAAACATTTATACTTACCTTCCCTCACCTCTTTTGGGCTTCCTCTCAGCGACCAGCTCTCTTCTTGTGACGGAATGCGCCCAGGGTCAGCACTGAGGCCTGTGATTGGGCCACAATAGTCACATGGGCACACCAAGTTGCATGATATTATTATTCTTGGCATGCCCATGTGGCCTGTGATTGGGCCTCAGCGGTGATCCCGGGCACATGACGTCACCGAGAGAGAGCTCTGGACACCACAAAGAGTTCCAAAACAGGTGAGGGAAGGTGAGTATAAATGTTTTTGTTGTTATTTACACCTCCTCTAGGCCTCCACTATCATACGCTGGGGTTTCTATGCAAACTTATTCAACCCAAAACGAATCAGGGACCTGAGCCACCATAACCAGAAACAAATTTTGGGAGATTCACCCATCTCTAGTGTACAGTTAGTGACAAATCCTTTAGCCAATGGTAGTGTCAGAGAAGATGGCATGGATGCAAAATAATTTAAATAATCCATGTGAGCAAGGACACTTCGATTCATTTCTAACTTTCGATTTCTGTTATTTCTTGATGAATTGTCCGGCCATACTCTGTTATCTGTCCCCTGTGTCTAACTAATCCACCAAATATATTCAGGGGACAGGAGGGGACAGCTGGACAGGAGTATGACTGCAGGATCAGACTACTAAGAGTTTGTTGTCTGTTACCATGGAGACATATAGAACTGCATAAGAGCTGTAAAACTAAACTAATAATAAATTTTTGATTAAGACCTATCCCAAACTTGTTTCATTTTCATGCATTCCAGAATGAAATAATTAAATAGAGAGGTATCAGCATCTGACCACTCCATCACAAGGCCTATAGCAATAGTTTGTTGCTTATCTGGGCGCAGTGTCCTAGAGTAAAGGGTCAATGAGAAAGGAGAGAGTCTTGTAGGAGTATCCCAAGATTTCTATTTCCGAAACATGCCTAATAGATCATCTATATGGTTACACCAGGGCACTTCAGACAGATTCCAGAGCATATGGGGCTGCTGTTTACAGCACGGGTCTGACATAATCCTTTCCTTTCATGTTCGGACCTCTACACTACAGCTGCTGCTCTTGGACCGTTTAAGACTCCACTTGTAACATTGCAACGTATAAATAAAGTCATTCGACAACCCCGGCCAGTAAATACAGGTTTGCAGCTTGTGAAGGAATGTCCCAGTATTTATAGGAGCAGGACAGCTGTGCTGGACGTGTTCTGGCCAATAGTTTAGCAGGTGCAAACACTACGATTAGCTGAGCCAAAAGTACACACAGCTATTATTTCATCCATAGTAATGTTACAGTGTCATTGTGAGGATGCAGAAGCCGGCCAACCGGGGCGCAAGAATTTCTACAAGTCTGCGGTGTTGAGCATCTGTACTTCTTTCTAGTTCTTATGGATCTTAAAGGGAAAGAGCAGATGGCTGACCCTATTATATTACATTACATTTATCCTAAAATATTGTGGATTAAGAAGGAAAGTTGAGTTGGGGTTTAACCTCTGCAAAATAAATGCAGAAACAAAAAATGTATAGGATCAACGAACCATGACACTTAGAGGTCACCAAACCATCATAAACCTTGACACAGTGATACCTGAGGGTCCAGAACAAAGGAAGATAATCTCACTTGGGGGTTCTACTGAAAGGATAATGATAAACTGACACTTAATGTAGAAGATAATAGATAGGTAGAGATGGGAGAACTTCACGAAATTCATTTTGGATCTTATTCGCTCAAATCGGCCATCATTCGATTCGATCTGAATCATAAGAACTCCAATTGTTCTTAAAAGTAGTTTAGTAGACTTTTTTGTACATATGGTATTCTACCGCACTTCCAAAAAAATCCAACTAGTAGTTGACTTGACCGATTATAAACCGGACCCCATGATCTAAACCAGCCAAGACAGCTGTAAGAAAGTCTCAGCTCACACCTGTCATTGGCTGGTTTAGATCATGTGGTTCAGATTACTTCTGGTCATTGAAAGTAGGCCAATGGCCAAAAGATACGCTGAGCAATTTGACATTCCGATAATGTGACATTCTGAGATGTTATCTACCTGGGAGATGGAGCAGGTTTACAAAGAATCCTCTTAACAAGTGAAGGAGAAAAGCGTTGTATTAGTCTTTGCCTACGTATCTTGCCTTAGGAAGTGTTGGCGCCACATCCAAGAAATCCCAATAGATATAATTAGATAATTGGTCTCTACCATGAGTCTGTGTAGTGCGTGAGCATTTCAAACTATATCCAATTGTCATAATATGTTGCAGAATGTGAAATATCTGTAGCAGATGTTTATGCCTATATTGATTTTTTAGACGTGGGCCAACTATATGATGTCCTTGCGTTGTTCTCCATTAGAGCTTGAGGAATTTTTAGTAGATAATATTGTTACTGAGATTTTGTGCCTAATAAAATGGGAGCATGGGACCCCTCTTCTCATGACTAGTGGTGTTGCCAGCAGCAGGACCCCTAATACAAAAATGTGATACCCTTCGTGACTCCTGTAGCGCTTCTGTTCAAGTGTTACCTGGGTCTCCACTACTTCCAGGGGTCTTTTACAAGGAAGTTCCCACTCACCCAATCCCTGGCCAAAGTGGTAACCCACCTCAGCCAGTAGCAGGTCGAGCCAAGCATTCCTTATATGAGGAGAGATACCAGAAAATAGAGAACAGCAGGACCAAAGTGGTGTAGGGTTTGGTGAGTGTAAGTAGCATTCTTTATCTAGGACCGCTATTCTGAAATATCATTTTAATTCACTGGAAAACCCCTTTAAAGAGGACCTTTCACAACCTCCAACAATTCAGGTTCTTAGCAGCTAGGTGCTGCTCCACTGATTCTAGCACAGTTGGAATTTTCTCTCTAGCCCCCACCATTCCCGAGCAACAAGTGCAGGTAGTTTTGGTGCCTGATGTGTTATTTAAGCTCTGCAATGTCAGAAGGCGGTGTCAGGCAGGAGGTGTGACTCAGAGCTCCAATCAGAGGCAGTCAGTGTCAGAGCTCAGAATTACACCCTTTGTTTGCTCCTGGCTGGCACCGCCCACCTCACAGTACAGAGCCTAAATAGCATATCAGACACAAAAACTAACAGCATTGACTGCTCAGGAATGTTGGGGGCTACAGAAGAAATTCCAACTGTGCTGGAATCAGCGGAGCAGCAGATATTAAATGATGCAAAGAGCTGGACTTGGAGGTGATGAAAAGGTACTCTTTAAGATCTCTCAGTATGCACTCAAAGTATTACCAGTATGCAGTAAAAACCTAAGCTCCCCCTAGTGGTAGAAGCAAACAACCAGATTATTTGTTACTGAAAAAATCCTTGTTAACCCGTAAACCATCAGAATAAGTTTGTATGCATTCCCGAACTATGACCAAAGATTGCCGCGTCGCCCTGCGACTTCTCCAATGTGAGTGAATGGAGTTGCATAGTGACCCTGAGGGTGCGGTGACTGCGAGTGCTAGTCACAAAAAAAGGTAGAGCTTCTATCTTTTTGCAACTAAAAGTCGCAGTTGCAGCACCCTTGAGCTTGCAATGCAACTCCATACATTTACACTGGTGAAAGATTCACAAGGTGAATCTTTGGTCGCATGATGGGAGTCGCGGTCAAAGTTGCGTCTACCGATAGCCGTAGACGTTGAATACTACTTATTGAAGTTCATTTAAAGTTATAAGAATGAACAGATCAGAGAAAACAAGAACATTAGCCAGTAAAATCAATATCCTGTGTAGATAATGCTTATTTACGGATCCCTGCACTGGATGACCCCCCCGGCCTCTCGGCAGATATTCAGTTTAGCCGGTGAATAATGCGTTCTCCTCTGTGCAGCAGACCTCAGGACTAAATATTTCCAAATATGTAATCGTATGTTTGTTTTACTTGCAGTTATATTTGGAAATGAAAAAGTTCTTTGGACCTGAGCTGAAGCCAGAAGACATTACTCATCTGCAAACAAAGCTACTAGAGACATCCGAATGAAAAAACCCGAGAGCTTTCATCTATAAGAAATGGCGGCTCCTTATAATAACACATGTGGATTACAGCTCGTAATCACACCGAGGAGAACGGGCTCAAGTGTGTATGAGGACAAATGGCCCATGGCTGCCGTTCTGGATCCTTATAACAGAAGAAGTTTTTGTGGGAACAAGCCAAATCTCCAAGACCCAGCTGGTCTATAAATAAGAGAAAAGTCACATGAACCCGTTCCAAGGGTGTAACAACATGGATGCTCTTGGAGTCAGGTGCTTAAAAGGGCCCAGTGGACACTAGTAACCAAAGTTATTGCTGAAAAACTAAATATATACTTGAATACATGTCCACTTTAGTCCTACAATGAAAAATATAAAAAAAAAAGACAGCTTTTTATTCCAGAAACAGCGCCACTCTAATCTACAGGTTGTGTGTGGTATTGCATGTCAGTTATATTCACCTAAATTTACCCCAAATTATAAAACAACATTTCAGAAATTAATAATACAGGGGAATATAATAAAATTTGCAATATATCTTATTAAAGAAATCTGTTTCCTTCAGCAATTATTAGGCTGCTCTCCTTCTGCTCTTCACTCTGTCCATTTATATAGGCCGTAACCCTACCAAGCTCAAGTTCCCAGAGACAGGGTGATTAGGAAGTACAGTTATGCGTCTAACCTGATTGCCATGGGAGGACTGAGTTGCCGATTTCTGCTCCATGTAAGGGAGAGGGAGACTTCCCTTGTACAGGCCAGGCGACGGAAGACAGAGAACTCACTACTGATGTATTGTGTATTGTTCCTTTATCAAAATCCATCAAACACACAATCTGGTTGCCCAAACCTGAACCTGTCACATGCCATTGACTTAATGAGAAGGTTTTCAGTGGTTTCTTAGCCCTGCTCCATGAAAGGGACAGGGGGACTCCCCTTGTACAGGCTAAGTGGCTGAAGACAGAGAACTCACAACTGATTTACTGAGCATTGTTCCTTTATTAAAATCCATCTAATACACAACTTGGTTGGCCAACACTGTACCTGTCACATGCCACTGACTTAATGTGAAGGCTTTCAGTGGTTCTGAGCCACATTTCATTAAATTCTGTGTTACAGAGATATTTTTATTTGCATATAGGGGAGAATACTTCAGTGATACCGTGCCATAAAGCGGGAAACCATTTGGCGGCACACAGAGTTCCCGCGGCTTCATAATAGGAATGAGCCAGCTTTATTGTGAATTTTCCAAAAATCTTGTGTCAGGTCAAACTCGAGATTTTTGGAGTTTGCCCCCATAAATCACTATAGTAGTCTAGGGTGTTTTCCCCAAGTGGAAGCCCCGGGGATGTGCTGAAACATAATAAATATTGATCACCTTGGAGAACATTGCCTGGAATCTTTGGACCTGGTTGGGCCTCTTCTGGTTTCTTCTGTGATATCACAGGCTCAAAGCATCATGGCTCACCTGACGTGACTGTGGAGGCCCAATCACAAGCCTTCGTGGTCCCCTAGGGCCCATGACGTCTCAGAAGAGTCCTGAAGACTCTGGGGAAGGCAAACTGGACAACGTGAGCCCAGGAGAGGTGAGGGAAGGTTTATTATTTCACCACACCTCACCTGGGCCTCCATTTATTATGCTCTGAGGTATGAAGAGACCCCAGAGTATAATAATAGTAGGGCATATTCGTGAAACGAATCTCACAAGGTTCGCCCATCTCCACTCTATGATAACCATCAAACTTGTCTAGTTACTACTTACCTGTGATAAAGGAGTACGCTGCCAGGACATTGCTGATCAGTGCCATCTGTGAGTTGCTTTGCCCCACGGGTGCCATGGTTTGATTGGAGATAGGAGGGTCTATCGCTCCCATAGAGAGGTTATTATCGATTGGGTAAAAGGCAGCTGCCTGTCCTTTCTTCGTGTCTGCATGATATACAAGGTGAAGAGATAATCCCACTACAGTGTATATAGATCCAGGTTAATGTATACCACGGTTATCTCTATAGGTTGTCCTCTGGGACATGAAGTCAAGGACCTTTTGCCAATCATGTACAATTCCCTGATATAATATTTGATGGGGAGTTTCTCTTTAAGATCTAGAGACTTGCGGATGTATGTTATATAACCAAACTAGGAGTCTTCTCCAATATAAACTTCTCAGTTAAACATGAGATCAGACTGGACGCAGCGTCTCGCTGACTTTCTCCAGACCTGCATCCTTGGCTTCTGCTTTTTATCTGGAGCCAATTAGACCGAGACAGATGTATTAATCACTTCCTCTCATAGAGCCTTATTAAAATTACACAGACGGCTCCTGGCAGGGATATTTAGCTTGGAGGACACTCACAAACTGAAATCAGACATTTTCTTCTAGACATAATTGCTACGTTCATTATCGTTTTGTTTTGGGGTTTTTTTGTTTGTTTTTTTAATTAAATAACTCTGTTTTGGACAAGCTCTACGTTTTAGAGGTGATCAGATAATGTCCGCATGCTGGGACCCGCAGCAATCATCAATAATCTGTGGGGAAACCTGGTAGTAAGTGTTCAATTTCTCTGCAGCGCCACCACAGGTGAAACTAAGCATTACACAGAACCTGTTCATATTAATGAATTATAGTGTAACATGGGACAGGACCTCAGGAGCGAAATACTGTACATTCTTTGTTCTCCGCTCTGGTCAAAAGATGAGGATCTGGAACATGAACTGTCCATCTCTGGCTCTCTTCCCCTGCTCCGGGTGCACTACTATGTGCGCCTGGAGCAAGAGAAACACCCAGGAACAGTGAGGGCCACTGGTGGGGGACAATAAACTGTATGGGGCCATTGCTGCGAAGACATTAAACTGTGTGGGGCCACTGCTGTGAGGACATTAAACTGTATGGGGCCACTGCTGGGGGGGACATTAAATTTTGTGGGGCCACTGCTGATGGACATTATGCTTTACGGAGCCACTGCTGGAGGACATTATACTGTATGGGGCCACTGGTGGGGGGGGGACATAAAATTTTGTGGGGCCACTGCTGAAAGACATTAAACTGTGCGGGCCACTGCTGATGGACATTATGCTTTACGGAGCCACTGCTGGAGGGCATTAAACTGTATGGGGCCACTGTCATACTGTGTGGAAGGAATGCGGAACATCAACTTTTTTTTTATTTGCAGCCCATTTGCCCTGCCAAGTTTGACCTCTGGTATATGCCAATGATGTAAGAGCACTATATCATGGTATGTGTAATGTACTATATGTCACTGTGTCAATATTATTTACAATGTATGGCAATATTATAAGAGCACTATATGGCACTATGCTAGCTCTACTATATGGCACTGTGTTGACAGTATTTATACTGTATAACAACATTATTACAGTACTACAGTACAGACCAAAAGTTTGGACACACCTTCTCATTCCAAGAGTTTTCTGTATTTTCATGACTATAAAAATTGTAGATTCACACTGAAGGCATCAAAACTATGAATTAACACATGTGGAATTATATACTTAACAAAAAAGTGTGAAACAACTGAAAATATGTCTTATATTCTAGGTTCTTCAAAGTAGCCACCTTTTGCTTTGATTACTGCTTTGCACACTCTTGGCATTCTCTTCATGAGCTTCAAGAGGTAGTCACCTGAAATGGTCTTCCAACAGTCTTGAAGGAGTTCCCAGAGATGCTTAGCACTTGTTGGCCCTTTTGCCTTCACTCTGCGGTCCAGCTCGCCCCAAACCATCTCAATTGGGTTCAGGTCTGGTGACTGTGGAGGCCAGGTCATCTGGCGTAGCACCCCATCACTCTCCTTCTTGGTCAAATAGCCCTTACACAGTCTGGAGGTGTGTTTGGGGTCATTGTCCTGTTGAAAAATAAATGATGATACCCCTGGATCCCATGGTTTATCTGCTTAATCTCCCGCCAAAAGGTCTCGGTAAAAATACATCTAAATTATTTCTTTACTTGTGTACCGCGGCCAAAACACTTATAGCACGCCATTGGAGAAAGGCTCTTCCCCCAGCAGTCTCAGAATTGATAGCCCGTCTGAAGGACATCCGCAGTCTGGAGTACTTGACCGCCTCCCTCAACCATA
The DNA here is from genome assembly GCA_947044405.1 of Leptodactylus fallax. Lineage (NCBI taxonomy): Eukaryota > Metazoa > Chordata > Amphibia > Anura > Leptodactylidae > Leptodactylus > Leptodactylus fallax. The sequence goes on from CAMRHE010000897.1 coordinate 141,363, forward strand.
CGGTAGAGGCATTTGAAGCAATTTGGTCCCACTGGGATTCCTACTGTGCCACACAGGGTCTCTGATGCCTGACTCCCAACTTTGTTTCTCCCCTTATTGTTTCTTTCCTTTGTCATGTTTTTTGTTTTCCCCCAAATTGAGTCTTTCTGTTGTTGTTTTCTCTGATGTAACAGATTATTTGCTTTACATTTGCCTTGTATTTCTTTTAAAAAACTTTTTCAATAAAAATTACAGTTTAAAAAAAAAGAAAAATAAATAATGGTCCAACTAAACGCAAACCGGATGGAATAGCATGCCGCTACAAGATGCTGTGGTAACCATGCTGGTTCAGTATTCCTTCAATTTTGAATAAATCCCCAACAGTGTCCCCAGCAAAGCACCCCCCACACCATCACACCTCCTCCTCTATGCTTCACGGTGGGAACCAGGCATGTAGAGTCCATTCGTTCACCTTTTCTGCGTCGCACAAAGACACGGTGGTTGGAACCAAAGATCTCAAATTTGGACTCATCAGACCAAAGCACAGATTTCCACACGTCTAATGTCCATTCTTTGTGTTCTTTAGCCCAAACAAGTCTCTTCTGCTTGTTGCCTGTCCTTAGCAGTGGTTTCCTAGCAGCTATTTTACCATGAAGGCCTGCTGCACACAGTCTCCTCTTAACAGTTGTTGTAGAGATGTGTCTGCTGCTAGAACTCTGTGTGGCATTGACCTGGTCTCTAATCTAGGCTGCTGTTAACCTGCGATTTCTGAGGCTGGTGACTCGGATGAACTTATCCTCCGCAGCAGAGGTGACTCTTGGTCTTCCTTTCCTGCGGCGGTCCTCATGTGCGCCAGTTTCTTTGTAGCGCTTGATGGTTTTGGCTACTGCTCTTGGGGACACTTTCAAAGTTTTCCCAATTTTTCGGACTGACTGACCTTCATTTCTTAAAGTATTGATGGCCACTCGTTTTTCTTTACTTAGCTGCTTTTTTCTTGCCATAATACAAATTCTAACACTCCATTCAGTAGGACTATCAGCTGTGTATCCACCTGACTTCTGAACAACACAACTGATGGTCCCTACCCCATTTATAAGGCAAGAAATCCCACTTATTAAACCTGACAGGGCACACCTGTGAAGTGAAAACCATTTCAGGTGACTACCTCTTGAAGCTCATGAAGAGAATGCCAAGAGTGTGCAAAGCAGTAATCAAAGCAAAAGGTGGCTACTTTGAAGAACCTAGAATATAAGACATATTTTCAGTTGTTTCACACTTTTTTGTTAAGTATATAATTCCACATATGTTACTTCATAGTTTTGATGCCTTCAGAGTGAATCTACAATTTTTATAGTCATGAAAATACAGAAAATTCTTGGAATGAGAAGGTGTGTCCAAACTTTTGGTCTGTACTGTATATGGCACTATGCTGATACTACTATACGGCATAGTTTTAATACTACTTATACTGCATAACAGTATTATAAGAGCACTGTATGGCACTATGTGGACTCTACAATATGGCACTGTGTTGACACTATTTATACTGTATGACAATATTATAAGAGCACTGTATGGCACTATGTGTACTTTACTATACGGCACTGTTTTGATACTACTTATACTACATGAAAATATTATAGGAGCACTGTATGGCACTATGTGGGCTCTACTATATGGCATTGTGTTGACACTACTTACACTGTATGGCAATGTTACAAAATCACTGTATGACACTATGCTGGAACTATTATATGGCACTGTGTAATATATGAGCATGGTCTGGCACTATTTTGTATTGTATGCTGGCACTACTATATAGCACTGTGTATTATATGAGCACGGTCTGGCACTATTTTGTACTATATGCTGGCACTACTATATGGCACTGTGTAATATATGAGCATGGTCTGGCACTATTTTGTACTGTATACTGGCACTACTATATGGCACTGTGTATTATATGAGCACGGTCTGGCACTATTTTGTACTATATGCTGGCACTACTATATAGCACTGTGTATTATATGAGCACGGTCTGGCACTATTTTGTACTATATGCTGGCACTACTATATAGCACTGTGTATTATATGAGCACGGTCTGGCACTATTTTGTACTATATGCTGGCACTACTATATAGCACTGTGTATTATATGAGCACGGTCTGGCACTATTTTGTACTATATGCTGGCACTACTATATAGCACTGTGTATTATATGAGCACGGTCTGGCACTATTTTGTACTGTATGATGGTATTATCAAGACACTTCATGGTATTTTTATTTTGGAAATATTTTGAAGTATTGTGAATTCCTCCCCAAATTGTAATCGGGACCAGAATTTCTTTATACAATGTACATTTGCATTACCTGCCAGAACGTGTTCAGTTATGAATGCAGGATCAGGAAAAAGGACCCCATCACCAATCACATCGCGGTCATACGCTCCCGGCAGTCGGGGGAAGTGTGTTTGCCGTACTCCTTGGTAATTTGTGGATTTTGGCTGTGTTTCAAGTAGAAGTTTCTTTGGTACTGAAAGGGAACAGAGACATAAAAAAGTTTAAAAAAAAAAAATCATTAAAATCATTAAAAGCAGTAAAAGCATTCGCTCCATTAACATTAATCTGAGGGGCCATTAATTATAAAATATGTTTATTTTTGCTCCACGTAAAATGTAGCCAAGACATCCAAATACAACATCATGGAAACCTAAAAGACCCCTGCAGAACAAGAAACCCATCAGATATGTGACTGTGAAGATCAAGACAAGTTTAACACAATTCTATATTAGTTATATTAAATGGGTTGTCTAGTTAGGTAATTCTGGGTTAATAGGTGCGTAATCCCTATTTCCAACCTCCATCTATTAGCGAGAGTGGCGTGAACAAGTATCTCTCTCTCTGGAGGACCTGACATGTCCATGCAGCTCATTGATTTTAATGGACACTATGTAATGCTTCATTTCTCCTGTGGTGGAGCTGCAGGGAAACTGAACACTTGTTGCTCAGATCCCGCACAAATTAAAGAAGATTACTTGGGGTCTTGGCATCGTGAAAAGCCTGTGATCCGCTAATTTTCAGTTAATTTTCATCTCCTCTCCTTATAATTCATCAAGACCTCAAAGTTCTTGTTTTTCCAAGTCCTTAAAATTTGCTATTTCAGGTCAAAATTGAGTTAAAAATGATGTGATGACCAATACTACTCCCTTGGCTGGGATATATAACAGCAGCATTAGGGCAGATTGGCCACCCTTGGCATCTTGGAAAGCTGGGAAGCAACACCTATACAAGGTGTTATTCATACCACGCTCATAACTCTGCCTTTTCGGATACATAATATATAATACATAACAGGACACTTAAGTCCTCATACACACAGGGAAATCTGGGCAAGAAAATCCGGTCCATATATCAGTCAGATTTCAAGGTCCAAACCTAGTCAGGAGATTAGACAAGATTCAGACCCAGAAATGTGGCCAATATGAGGACTAGATTTTCCGGTCCGGATAGCCCATGTGCATGGGGCCTAGAGAGGATGCGTCATCTCTCCTGATATATATTTTTTTTACTATTTACTTGCTCTATAAAATAACAATTCTGAAGCATCTTATCTTATAACTCTGAGACGTGCTATCCCTCTGTTGTTCCTCTTGGAAATTAATAAATTGACATCTAGGTGTTATCATTCCCTTTTTCAAAGGGGTGTGACACTTTCAGCACTGATTGGACAGTGACAGGCAGTGCAGAGACACCCCCCCAGTTGTCAAGATTTTTCAAAATAAATTTCTAGGAGGAATAACTGAGGAACAGTACAATGCAGAGCTCTCAGAAAAAGATAATTCAGTATCATTTAAGGGGCTTAAAGTATTTACTGAAACAGACATGTCAGGAGAAGTATCAGGTCTTTAAGGACAGATGAACCCTATAGCATCATTTTGTGGGGACACCACAACATTACAGTCTCTGTCTAGCGGTGACAGATGCTCTTTTACTATTGCAGCTTTTCCTTTCTGTGTGGTTTTCATTTTTCCCCGGGAACATCCTCCACCAGTTTATAGGGATGACAAACAATGGTCGCTTTGTGTGCACTTTAAATAAATTTTCCTCCGTGGTGATTACATAAACCCTCCCAAATGTGCCGTGCCTCCTCGTACTAAGGGGACGCTGAACCAAACCCTACATATATTAGATTGGATTATGGATTATTTAATATGTACAGCCAATTTTTAATATAGCTTCTTTCTTCTAAAAACAGCGCCCCAGCTGTTCATTGGCCATGTCTGGTATTACATCTCCATTACCGTATATGTACAAATTGTGGATTACGCACAGATTTTCTTAACCTCATGTACATTATGCAGATTTTTTTCAGAATGGAAAGTTACACACAGTACATAACGCTATTGTGAACCTAGCATAAACCTAATAATAGACAGACACTTGCCAATTGTGTAGGGTTTTCTTTGCAGCACTCACTCCATCTACATCATAGACAGTATTACAATAGAGGATAACACCTCTACAGATAACACCACTGACTCATCATTGCATCCACTACTGACAATAGATGATGTCACATCTTATCTACTCTTCCTCCCTGCACTGAGCATGTCTAGAAAACTCTCCCATAGACCTTAATGCGTCAACTCCAGGCAATTGCTGCCTTTGGCTATGACTATGCTGTCAAGCATATTACTGAATGCTGATAAAGCAAAGAAAAAGTTCAGGCAAGATGATGTACAGAAAATAAATTAAATTAAATCTACAATGAGAAAATAAAAACACATGATAGATTTCAATATCTGTTTTTAATAAATCAATAGATAAATCACTCTTTATGTGTCAGTCCTCACTGTTGTTCTAGAATTTCACTCTTGAATGTCAGAATGAATAGATTTTCCTATTGGTGAGCACTAGAATTTACTGCTGTGAATTACAGGAAATAAAAAAACTAAATGTGCTGTAAATGGGGGCCTCTTGCAAAAAAAAAAAAAAATTCCTAATCCTATACCAGTTTCTACCATACAAATGGAGTGTGATAATCTCACAAAATATGATGGCATGATTACAGCAGTTCCATAGCCGGCACCGCAGACCACCAACAGAGCAGCTTTTAAGATATTGTATATAAACCAGCCAAATGTTTGAGCAGAGGAGGAACTGGAGTCTCATTAAGCTGCGGTGGCAGAAAATAACAGGCGCAGAGCCCCTCCATCCTCGCTGGTCGCTGGGGGTGAAGGGGTTGGCACAGGCCACAGCAGAATTGTATATCCTCCTTGTAAACTCTTCTTGGACATAAATGAAGCAGTGGCACATATGGTGAACATTACTGAGACGTGGGGGGGGCGCCAGGACCCTGTTTACCATGATTGCAGCTTGGAAGGCAGAAATTTAGGAAAGCCAATCTCATTCATTAGCATGTTCATGAGGACCCGCAGAATTTCCCAGGGTTTACTCTGTAATTCATTTAAATGAAGATGAAGAAGCTTTGTATTCCTTTAAATGAAATTGTTTTGGAAGGGGAATTTGCGCAATATTTTTTCATACTAGCCATTTTGACATTATTTGTAGCCCATGACTGGTTGACATTAGCAGGAACACACACAGAGGGACAAGAAACCCATCCAAGATGGAGCTTGGGCTCTTCCCTGGTGCTGAATTGGCTAATACTTCTACATTAGTTATGGCATTAGGGTGTAATTTTACAGAATAGCCCCAGGCAGAGGTAGAGGAAGAGACTGCCATGAAAATGGACCCACCCCCAAGGAACAATATTAGAGGATCCACCTCCAAGGAGCAGTATTAGAGGAGAGGTGTATCATAACTACATAGTCAACCTTCCATGGCAATGCTTTTGCCTGTCTCAACTTTAGGATCACACCTTGGCAAAAGGCACCTCCTGATGTGTTACCATTGGGCCTGTAAATGGGCAACCCAGCAGGTATTAACACTGAGAGACCTTATTGGTACAAAAAGTGTTACCCATAATTGCAAGTGCAATGCTTAGGTGACCATACCCCCTTTTACAAGGCCTGCCCCTTTCTATCGTGTGCCACTCCCTTTTTGTGATGTGGACAAAAAATGTCCTCTTTTTTGTGACACGACCAGCATATTAAAAGACCAAGAGCCTGGCAGCTGTGGAAGCATTCCACTGGGTGTGGGAGATATACCTACTCTTCTGGGATGACGGGAGATCACCCCTTTTATTAGGAACTTTCCAGAACAATGATCGATCCATCAACCATTCATTCAACCATTATCCTCAGGACATCACCGATGAGGGCGCCATTTTGGTTCCCAGTTCGTTGGTTGTGTAATAAGTAAATTAATAAAAGGTAAGATTATGGATTCCCTTAAAAGTGGGGTTGAGTGAGACCTAAAGGAGTGTGGGCAACACATATTTACCAGAAGCAGACTGCAGACATACATCGTTCCTTCATGCCTCTTTGGCCATAAATCTCAGACAGAACACCAGTAGTATTGGGCCTCTGATAAGAAACTCATTACATCCTAAATTCATGCTGCGCCTTTAAAAGCCTTGCTATCATTACAGTAATAAATCACTGTCAGTAACGTTAAGCCATTATATTATGTATGGTTGGTACATAGTGGAAAATCTCAGATCTCTCCCCATTTGTCTAGGACAGCTGGTGATACTGGGCTCTTTCAGTAAGTGCTCTGAATATGTGGTTATCACATCTGACTAATGATCAAGGAAGGAGCTGAGTGACCGGCTTTAGCTTTGTAGATAAAGAAAAGAGAGGTTAATATGTGACCCCCTTGGAGATGTCAGGTATTTATATGACATGTTCAACTGTTATGGGTAATTCCTACCCAATACTAAAGTCAACTGTGATCTTCTAGCCAGGTTTTAGGAAGATCCTCTCAAGCTAGGAAAGTCTTATTATAATCCTCAAGTACTAGGACCTCTCCATGAAAATATGTTTAGACCATGTTTGCTCTTAGGAAGATAACCTCTATGAGGGCATATGGACATCATAAAGTGGGGACCCCACTCAGTACCCCGTTTATAAGCCAGAACAGATAGCTATTTTGTACGAGTGGTTCTGATTCTAGTGTACTCGAGCCTTGGTAGTCGAGTATGCCATCAGAGCTGAGATGTGGTGCTGTAGGAAGACGTCCCGACTATCGAATGTGACCTCCGAGGACTGTGACTGACAGCAGCCACCAAATAGGGGCTACTGATATCATCGCTAGAGCTCCGAAACAAGAGATTGACAGAGAGGACTGGGTCTCTACTAATGGGATGGCGGAGAGAACTAAAGGTAACTTTTTTTTCAACTCTTTCCTACCCTCCGGCAATATATTTTTGCCTAAAAACCCTTTAATTCCTGCAAATAAGCAATGATATGATCAAGCTGATCATCCATGGTCCAATTATGATCTACATCTTGGGGATTTATGTGTTCTTACTGAAGAAACCCAGTTGGTGTATGAATTTAGACTTACTCAAAGGTGAGGATTCATTGGAAAGAGTAAGCAAATTAGCATTCCTCCAGAAGGAAGAAAACTCATATCAGCCAAACCAGAGACTCCTCCAATAGGAAGAGACATCATGGTCAACATACAACATACCAACTGATCAGATGGCAGATCTTTACCCAACACAGACAGTAAAGAAAATGCTATAAAGTGTGTGAGTAGTTACTTTGGATTACATGAACTCTTCTTGGGCCATTTTGGTCTCATTCCTTCGAGCAGTTGCTTTCTCTTATATAATGCAATGATCTATAGGCTAAGCCTTATGCTGGAGGGAATGAACATATCAATGTTAATATACTGTTGAGTCTTCACAAGTTCAGTGATACATTCGTGCTAAGCCTCAGGCAGTTGAACCATGTTCAGTAGAAACTTGTACACTGCTTGGAATCCATCCCACATTGTCCTTCACAAAGACCTTACCTGACCTGGTTGCCCTAAGACATATGGGTTTTTTAATAATATCCTCAGTCACTAAGTTCCTTCCTATTGTGTCATGAGGGTGACAAGGTTCCTTAGTCTGTGTGCCCTCACAACAGGAAATGTCCTGACCTCTAATCCTCCAAAGAGGCAGCAATGATGATGTTGGCACAAAGAAATGTCTACACAATCTACTACCGTCATTGAGACATTGCAATGCCATATGAATCAATGAAACCTTTTGATTCAAAGGTTAAGACGTGGAGCACAAAAGTAAAGAAAAAACTTTTTGGTGGCATTATGAGAAGTTTTCAAAACCTCACACACATCAGAGAAAGTCACCTGCAATTTATGAGCCCACCCTCATATACACTATAGCTATTATGCCAACAGATATTGGAAGTGGATGGACACCTTTAAGGTCTTTGTCCAGATTTGGACAGATTGGGTTTTCATGGAACCACCAGATGAAATGGGGGTCCACCGCCTATCTATACAGAACATATCCACTTTTGAGAACTATGTCAGCTCTAAATGAGATTCTCTTCTGCTGGACTTTTGGGACCCTGTTGTATTAGTGGCCCATTATAGTGTCAGAACCTGGGCCCACTGAAGGATCTTCAGGACATCTGTGCCTTTATGTAGACACTCAATGATAGGTTGTCTAATATCCAAGTGAAAAGTTCATGAACAGAGAAAACAATATAGATTGCATCATGCTACATGTCCCTTTTCTCAATACCAATACCTCAGCCATGTGCAAGGCACAAAAGGCAAGATAACCCGTTCTCTTACGAAAGAACTCCTGAGGTGAAAGTTCTCCACAGGTTTGGCTCTGACCTATGGACGTAGAAAGGATGACTAGTTCATGGCCAAAATAAGTCCACCAGTGCGGGGGGCCATCGTTTCTTCTGTTTTTCTGATATGGCTCATAAAGGAGGACCATGAGTGGTGGATTATACCTTTCTTGACTTCCATGTGTGCCAATAGCATATATGCATAGGGATTGTTCACATGTGACATGGGGAGATGAAAGTATGCAGTCTACCATGCCTCCATAAATATTTTACAGACCTGTCTATAATAATCCTGTGGCCGTGACCATGGTATAAAAGGTCCTAGGAGTCGACGTTAACTGCGGCCAATCCATAATGACCATTTTTTCCCTGCAAACCAATATGTATTGCTCCATTGTACAGTTGCATGTCTGGATGAATACTTGGCTACTAAAAAAACTTTTTTTCCACTTTTTGGTTTATACGAGGTAACTTGGAGGAGATCACTCCCTGAATAACAATGTACCTCCAACCTAAATAATATCACTTCTTGATTCTAATCACTTCACTAGACAGCAGTGAGGCACGAGCCACACCGTGCCCCATTCCTCAAGAATATCACTCCCTGAATAGTAATCCTGCCCTTAAAACCACAACCCCTTGATCCGATGGCGTAAACACGAAACTCTTGAATAAAATGAATGAAACTTGCTTTCTTCTTAGTTCCAAAAAGAAGAACTGTCCAAAAGAAACAGACACCTCGGTTCATGGAGGACTATTAAACGTATTGCGTTCTCAGGAGTGGGAGCTTGTGATCCATTTTCCTGCCTCCCGCTTGTTAATGCACATTACTGCTGACTCAATGGCTTGCATTAAAGAGCCAACACAAGCTGCTGGCTTTGGAAGCCTGCCACTGTCAGTTCGATTTCCACATTGCGTTGGCAATGCCGCGGCTATTGTGAAGGGTTTGCAGGGCACAAGAGGATAAAATGGATTATCACAATAAAACTGTCAACTATTCTGAGTGCAAATACCAACAGAACCCGAGTTATGTAAATCCGATGTGAAAACAAATAGGGACGAGAGAGAATACAGGGTACAGTTATATCTGGGCACCAGCGATGACACCAGCAGAACATTACAGACAACCCTTGTAGAACATAAGAACATTCTAGAGTTGGGAATCACATACTATATGAACCAGTACCAAGAGCTTGTAGAGTAATCTTATAGCTATAATCTGTTTTACACCAGGTTTTGACAGAAATTCATATCAGAAAATTTTTGACGTGACGTAGTAACATAGGAATTGACCACGTCTCTCTGAGAAGAGCTGAGCGGTCATAAGAGCACAGTGATCAACTGAGCAATTCCGTGCCCTATTCAGTGATCAGTAGGGATCGCCACCCATCAAAACATCTTTCAGACAGGCAGACATTCCCTATAAACTTAAGAGACATGCATCATTTTATAAATACAGTGCATTCCTGTATCCATGTAAAAGTCTTGGCATATACAGTCATATGAAAAAGTTTGGGCACCCCTATTAATCTTAATCATTTTTAGTTCTAAATATTTGGGTGTTTGCAACAGCCATTTCAATTTGATATATCTAATAACTGATGGACACAGTAATATTTCAGGATTGAAATGAGGTTTATTGTACTAACAGAAAATGTGCAATATGCATTAAACCAAAATTTGACCGGTGCAAAAATTTGGGTACCCTTATCATTTTATTGATTTGAATACTCCTAACTACTTTTTACTGACTTACTGAAGCACAAAATTGGTTTTGTAACCTCACTGAGCTTTGAACTTCATAGCCAGGTGTATCCAATCATGAGAAAAGGTATTTAAGGTGGCCAATTGCAAGTTGTTCTCCTATTTGAATCTCCTCTGAAGAGTGGCATCATGGGCTCCTCAAAACAACTCTCAAATGATCTGAAAACAAAGATTGTTCAACATAGTTGTTCAGGGGAAGGATACAAAAAGTTGTCTCAGAGATTTAACCTGTCTGTTTCCACTGTGAGGAACATAGTAAGGAAATGGAAGACCACAGGGACAGTTCTTGTTAAGCCCAGAAGTGGCAGGCCAAGAAAAATATCAGAAAGGCAGAGAAAGAAGAATAGTGAGAACAGTCAAGGACAATCCACAGACCACCTCCAAAGAGCTGCAGCATCATCTTGCTGCAGATGGTGTCACTGTGCATCGGTCAACAATACAGCACACTTTGCACAAGGAGAAGCTGTATGGGAGAGTGATGCGAAAGAAGCCGTTTCTGAAAGCACGCCACAAACAGAGTCGCCTGAGGTATGCAAAAGCACATTTGGACAAGCCAGCTTCATTTTGGAAGAAGGTCCTGTGGACTGATGAAACAAAGATTGAGTTGTTTGGTCATACAAAAAGGCGTTATGCATGGCGTCAAAGAAACACAGCATTCCAAGAAAAACACTTGCTACCCACTGTAAAATTTGGTGAAGGTTCCATCATGCTTTGGGGCTGTGTGGCCAATGCCGGTACCGGGAATCTTGTTAGAGTTGAGGGTCGCATGGATTCAACTCAGTATCAGCAGATTCTTGAGAATAATGTACAAGAATCAGTGACGAATTTGAAGTTACGCCGGGGATGGATATTTCAGCAAGACAATGATCCAAAACACAGCTCCAAATCTACTCAGGCATTCATGCAGAAGAACAATTACAATGTTCTGGAATGGCCATCCCAGTCCCCAGACCTGAATATCATTGAACATCTGTGGGATAATTTGAAGCGGGCTGTCCATGCTCGGCGACCATCAAACTTAACTGAACTGGAATTGTTTTGTAAAGAGGAATGGTCAAAAATACCTTCATCCAGGATCCAGGAACTGATTAAAAGCTACAGGAAGCGACTAGAGGCTCTTATTTTTGCAAAAGGAGGATCTACTAAATATTAATGTCACTTTTCTGTTGAGGTGCCCATACTTTTGCACCGGTCAAATTTTGGTTTAATGCATATTGCACATTTTCTGTTAGCACAATAAACCTCATTTCAATCCTGAAATATTACTGTGTCCATCAGTTATTAGATATATCAAATTGAAATGGCTGTTGCAAACACCCAAATATTTAGAACTAAAAATGATTAAGATTAATAGGGGTGCCCAAACTTTTTCATATGACTGTACCCTATCTAACAACACTTGTGCAAAAAAGTTTCCCAATTTGTTTTCAGAACCCCAAAGTCCCTACATGGAATGTTAAACCATAAATGGTCACTAACTTTTCAATAAACTTTGCAAAAATCAATAGTATGTGTAAATACAAGAAACTTTGTAATATATTTTATCTGAGAAAAATGCTCCTTTCGCTACTTATCAGGCCCTTTTACTCCTCCATCTATCCCGAACTGACATTCACTCTGAAATCTCTGTCAAATTTTCTGGGTCTCCTAATACAGACTGATAGTTCACTGAGGTATTTAAATGACATGGGTCCCAGTCTATGTAGAAAGATGGAGGAGGAACCAAGTAAATGAGAATAAGCCACAGGTACAGACAGAGGATGCTGCAGCTAACAATAGCTTCGATCTCATGCCAAGTGCTTTATTCACATCATTCTATATGATGCTGCTGCTACTGAGTGAGTGAGAGAGAGTTAGGGAGCAGCTCTTCTGTCTGTGCTGCCTATGGGAGACATCATAGCAGCTAGCCTCCAACCACTAGCTCAAACAGAATTAGAGTCTGCAAAGTCTATCCTGAAAAGTCATCCAAAAGGTTAGGTACACTTTAAACATTTTAGCACCCACCACTGGGGCACTTTTAGTAGTTTTAGTGAAGACTGTTATTATTGAGTGCAGTGCATAAACAGTGTGCAGTTAGCTCCAGAGCTCCCCCTTTTGGTGCCAATTTTTTATAATGTTATCAACTTTATGTCTGTGCAGGTGATTTAGAATTCTGTGTCAGAACAATCGAGTAACGAATCAGCACATTATTCACTTTAACTGACTCTGACATTCAGTGGAAGAGTGAAGAAATCAGGCGATACCTTTTAGAGGCTAACTGAGTATATTTATAAGTAAGCTTTCAGGAGTACTCGCTCCCTTCATCAGACATGGTGTGATACAAGAACTGAAAATTAACAGATTTTTATACACATGGTTTTCAAAGCATTTTAGAGTCCTTAAAAAAATTGCAATCTAAGTAGAGAAGTTATTTACAACAGGTCAAAAAAAAAAAAAAAAAAAAAAAAAAAAAAAAAAAAAAAAACAGTCTGGAAACTTGTGGTGCGTGACGGAGGGATCAGTAATTCTTGCTGTTATCTGTTTGCTATCAGGAGGTGATTTGTGACCCTCACAGGTCACACATAGTGTGATTTGAAGCTGGCATGAATATTGAGTTCAGTTCATGGTTCAAACATAGTGTGACATGAAGCTGGCATGAATATTAAGTCCAAATTGCAGAGTTTGAAATTTTTGCATAAATTTATACTCCATTTGTTTTCTTTTCTCCTGTGTCTTAAAATGTCCCATTAAAACCACAACCCGCAAATCTTCAATAGAGTGGTTTTCTCCGGAGAAATGTGCGGCCACTGGGAGATCGGTTCTGCTGTTATTAATGGTGGATCTGTGTGAGTTCATTCGTTGACTGAGTCTCTGCCCTGTTTCCCCCACATAGAGGCCTGTGGTGGGACATTGCACACACATTATGAGGTACACCACATTGGAAGACCTGCAGGAGAATGTCCCCCTAATTCTGTGCACCTGTTGTGACTGTGGGATAGGTACACTGTCAGCGGTGTGGATGTGCTTGCAGGTCATGCACCTTTTGTGTAGGCAAGGTGAGGTGCCATTTTCAGTTGGGGCCTTCAGGGCACTCCGGACGATAATGCGCCTCAGGTTTGGTGGTTGTCGAAAGGAGAGGAGAGGGGGGACTGGAAATATGTCCTTGAGTCTGTTGTCCCTATGTAGTACAGGTTGGAGCTCCTTGGCAATCCTTCGTAGGATCTCCAGTTGTGGGTTGTAGGTGACAACTAGGGGCACTCGGGCTTCTTTCTGGGTCTCTCTATATGTGAGCAGACTGTCTCTGTTAATGGCTGCTGCTTTGTTTAATTGGTTGTCTGTCACTTTTGGTTTGTATCCCAATCTGAGAAATTTCGTCCTCAGATCCAGGAGGTGCTTGTCCAGGTCTGTTTTGTCGGAGCAAATACGATTGTATCGTATAGCCTGGCTGTAGATTATAGATTGTCTTGTGTGCTTGGGGTGGAAGCTGTCGTTTCTCAGGTAGGCCGTTCTGTCTGTGGGTTTGTGGTATATCGATGTGAGTAGCCGGTGGTCTTTAATGTATATTGTGGTATCTAGAAAGTGAATTTCACTCCCTGAATAGCTAAGTTTAAGGTTGATGGTCGGGTGAAAGTCATTGAAGTCATTATGGAATTGAAGTAGGGCCTCCTATGTGTGACCTGTGAGGGTCACAAATCACCTCCTGATAGCAAACAGATAACAGCAAGAATTACTGATCCCTCCGTCACGCACCACAAGTTTCCAGACTGTTTTTTTTTTTTTTTTTTTTTTGACCTGTTGTAAATAACTTCTCTACTTAGATTGCAATTTTTTTTAAGGACTCTAAAATGCTTTGAAAACCATGTGTATAAAAATCTGTTAATTTTCAGTTCTTGTATCACACCATGTCTGATGAAGGGAGCGAGTACTCCTGAAAGCTTACTTATAAATATACTCAGTTAGCCTCTAAAAGGTATCGCCTGATTTCTTCACTCTTCCACTACTTTCAATGGCTAACACGGTACAACATTATACATCTGACATTCAGTATCAGCCTACAGAGCTGGTGGGAGAGGCGCAGGATGGAGGAGAGGAATGAACTCTGTCAGCGTTCTTGGTCCACACCACACTGATGCTTGCACAATCTTGTTCTCCCACGACCTACTTTCCCTTAGAGTAATTACTTTTGCTGACAGTTATGAAGGACTTTAGCTTTATCGAGGACTGTGACATCTTCTTACAGTCGGAGAAACCTCTCTGTGTACAGGATGAAATAAGCTTTATATACTGTAACCTATATTAAATATAAAAATAATCATAAAGAACACATCACAATACGGTAGGTTCCTACTCACTTCACCTGAACAGGAATGAAAATTTTCATCCTGATCTACCTGGTTCATAAATAGAATTCATCATTAAGGCTGGGGCCTCACATAGCGTAAACGTCGAGATTACTGTAAAACCGTAGCTTTTACAGTACCTGCATAGTGGATGAGATTCTGGCTAATCGACATATTGCAGAAAAATATCCTCAGCGGACATGCTGCGATTTCAAAAACCGTTGCGTTTTTCTAAAATGCAGCATGTCAATTATACCTACATAAACCTACCGGCGTTTTCCATATAGGTATAACTGAAGCAGAAAGTCTGCAGAGGAAAACTCTGCGGACTTTATGTGAAAAGTGCTGCAGGAAAAAATCTGATGCGTTTCCACCGTGGTTTTTCCCACAGTGCTTTTAGGCTGCGGCTCACTATGTGGGGCCTTAGACTAAAGGAGTTTTTTCCGCAAAAGGAAATTATGACATATTCATATCGCCATATACCATAAATATGATAGGTGGGGATATGACCTCTACAGTTCCCATCTGTCAGAAGAACGGAGGTCCTTTGGCACTTGATCCACCCGATACCACATCCAGCCAAGATTCACACAATTATGGTAGAAATCGGCCATGAAAAATATACATTTTATCACAACCATTTTGCACATGAGGGACGCCCATTTCAGGGATCCCTCATAAAACGGCCCATCAAAAAATAGGTCATATGAATAGCCCCCATTCACATACAGTGAATTTAATGCAGCCGTATGGTGGGCATTAAAAAAAAATGTAGGCTAATTAAAGATATGGCCATCTGGCTCTCTCCATTCTAGTCTATGGGAGGTGTGGAAACACTCAACATGTAGGCTCCTATAAGGATAGGGATACCTGGTTTCTCCTATTAAATAGAGGTCCCCATCTGCAGCTTCACGTCATCATACTTCCACACATTTCCACACGTATTTGCATTGCTTTCTTCTTATCCTGTGTGGCAGAGAAGGCTGTTGTGAAGAAATGTCCTCACTTTTTAGCAATGCTGTGAAGTTTGTGGGGAGGTGGTGAACTGAGAAGTTTGACACCACCCATGGAGAACTGAGGGTGAGGCTAACCTAAGATGGAATAATACAGCAGATGTCCCCATTATACATACTTGCCAACTCTTCTGAAAAATGGATGACCTCATGGACTCCCAAAACAGCAAGCAAATCTCCTGGGCCCCTAGGGTAGCAGTCACTTTATATGTGACTTGGGCACTTTATGCACCAGTCACACCCAAAAAGTAGCTTGGCCAGCGCATTTAGTGTTAATGTCACAGGAAAGGGGCATGACGGTATACAATAAGGGGTCACAACTTCACCTGGAAATTTTTGTGGGTCTGAAAGCTCCAGCCAAATGTTGGCAAGTTTGCCATGACTTTCACCATGAAATATATGTACAGTATATGTAAATATATGTATATAGTAGGGTGCCATCACAAAATATTGAGATATAATATGGTGGGATCCACTTACGGTTTTACAACCTCTCTGTTCTGTATAATATGTCTTAGACATTTTTGGTTTGTCTATGATTGATTTAAGATGTGGAAGAAAAAGGAGCAGACGTTGGCGAATGTAAAGCAAATCACACTATGTGGAAGTTCCATGGCTGACTTTTGTATATTCTGATGAAACTTTATAGCTGAAATATAAAACAGTGTGGCGCTTCTAGATTTTATTTGGATTATGAGGTTTCCTTTCTTATGCGGTATAATTACAGTTGTAATAGTTTAGTCTGTATATTACGCAAGTCAGAAAGCAACTATAATGAATCCTCGTGATTTTACAGTATTCTTACCATGGGGCAGACAGACATAGAAGCATTTTTTAAGAGCTAAAGAGGACCTTTCACCCACTCCACCAACTCAACTCTTTGCATGCTTCCATAGGTGCTGCTCCACTGATTCCGCTACAGTTGGAATTTTTTCTCTAGCCAACACCATTGCTGAGCAATAGGTGCAGTTAGTTTCAGCACCCAATATGCTAATTAGGCTCTCTAATGTCAGGTAGGCTGTCCCTGACTATCTGCTCCAGCTCAGAATCGCCCACCTGACAGTCGAGAGCCTAACAAGCATATTGGGCGCTGAAACTAATGGTACCAATTGTTTCGTAAAGGTGGTTGCTAGGGAAAAAATTCCAACTGTGCCGGCATTGAAGGATACAAAGAGTTGGAGTTGGTGGAAGTGGTGAAAGGTCCTCTTTAAAGACTATCTTGGGGAAGCCATATTTCAGGCACCCACTTCCTTCCTGTATTTTATGTATATACAGTACATCATTATTATTATTATTACATCATGGTATCTTTGCTTTATGGTAACTGCAATAAATAGGATTTACTTTACAAAAATATGCCCATACACTAGTGTAGTCTTAGGAAATGATATAAGCTGCATATAGAACATTATTTGTGTGTAGTGTAATAAATAATGAAATATAATAATGAAATGGCTCTGCTGGTCCTGTCCTGGTCTATACAGCAAAGCTGAGAAAAAAAGAACTTTGGAAAACTAGAAATGTCAGTTTATTGAGTGTTCTCCAGATGTTAGTTTGAAAATTAGAAAATTTCAGGATTTTTTGTGAATAGGCACATAAAATATTAAAAACACCAATAAATAAATAATAGTTTGTAATAAAAACTTGCAATTCCTCAGTTTACTAAAATATAAATTTCTAATACTGTGACAACCATTATCTAGCTCCTAGAAAAATACTTATTATGTTCCTTTAAGTACACGGTTTTGTTCACACTTCTGTTGGTAGCTCCGTCATTTATCGGTAAAAGTATAACATGCACTATATTCTCCTGGGAAAAGTCATGAACCCTGGACAGAATCCAAAGGATCCTATTGTAAGCCTGTGGGGTCCAACGGATGCCCTTGGGGTCTGAGATATGACAGAACCTCTACGGCTATTTTAGTTTTCTGCTTTTGTAATGAAACATAAAAATGAAAAACTTGACGGAAATGTGAACAGGGCCTAAAATGTATTAGATCGAAGTCTGGAATGTTTAAGTCATAGAGGATTGAGTAGTGCTTGGTCTGGGGGAAACTATTTCCATTCACTGACAGCAAGCAGATATCTTGAATATGGAGTAGGAATTACAACACTTAGGGTAGGCTCATAAAAAGGAACTTTTGTGGTGTAATCTGCTGCAAAAAGTCCACCTCCCAGCAAACGATAAAAAAGAAGCATCTTGCCTGATCTTCTGGGCGATTCCACCCAAACCTCACATTGAAGTGAATGGGAGTAAAAAATCTTTCTGCCACTGATAGGAAAAGTTCCATGATGGATTTTGCATAAGAATCCACCGTGTGAATTTACCCTTGCAGTAGAATATTGCATACTAATAGAATGCCTGTTTCAGCATGGAGAGCTGTGTTGACACGTAGATCTGCAGATCTGACAAATCAATGACTACTCCCAGACTCCTGCTGCCCTGAAGAAAATGTACAGAACAAAAGAACAAGCCGAGTTTCTGTGGGAGACAACAATCAGGTACACATAGGGCTAGTTGATATAGTTGACATACAGGAATCTGTAATCTGACACAACGCACCAGGGACAAATGAGAAAATTAACAAAAGCTCCAGGAATGTTGACCAGACTGCGAATAGCATGACAGTGCATGGGTAGAGAGCTGATGTCTGATCTACTCTGGGGTGTCAAGTCAATTACAGGTCCCAGCCTGTCCTGCTAAACTTCGCAATGTAAAGTGAAAATTGACTTAAAATGGTCATAAATTGTCTTCAAGGCCAAGGCTATACATCAGCCCTATACTGGCCATACACTTTAGACAATGGTCCATAGCTATTTCCCATGACTCCTTTCCCCCTCCACCCACCATATCCATGAACACTGAACCAGACCTGAAGAAAAGTCAGTACACCACATACACATTAGATGGTTGGCCATTGTCACCAAAACTGGAGGGATCAGCCAAAAATCAAGGGTACGTAAATGCTGACCATGATGGGCACCATGGTCCATTACCACTGGTTTCTATTGGAATGGGAATATAGAGGGGAAAGTTGCAAGACTTGAAGTCAACTTGACCAATCTGTGGCCTCTTCACATGGCAGTAATGACAATTTAGCATGGACTCAAAATCCTGAGGATCAGTTAATCACTATTGGTCCAAGTACCAATACTGACACCCCTAGTGATCAGCTGATCTCCCCAAGAGAAAGCACGGCGACTCAGTGGTTAGCACTGCAGCCTTGCAGCGCTGGAGTCCTGGATTCGAAACCTGCCAAGGACAACATCTGCAAGGAGTTTGTATGTTCTCCCAGTGTTTGCGTGGGTTTCCTCCTACACTCCAAAGACATACTGATAGGGAAATATAGATTGTGAGCCCTATATGGGACAGTGACTGACAATATCTGTAAAGCGCTGTGGAATATGATGGTGCTATACAAGTAAGCATAAAAAAACAAGAAAAAAATGTTGTATTACATGCCACCTATTCAAAAAAAATGGGCGACCATAGAATGTATGTTCATGCCAAGCCCACCAGAGCCCTTTTATGACATATACATGCCACAAAAGGGCGCACGGTCTGTGGTAGTCAAGTTGGGCCAATCCAAGGACTTGATTGATCATTTTTGGGGAAAATTAGGAACTCTGCTAATTGATCCTTTTTGCTCCTATGGCCAACTATATACCAACAACTGTTACTGTGATTCTACGAGGTAGGCCTAAGGCAAGATTCATATAGCGTAGTTTTTGAAGCAACTTTTTTAGACATGGAAAGGACAGGATACAATAACAGAATGTATACAGTGGGGAAACAAAGTATTTAGTCAGCCACCAATTGTGCAAGTTCTCCCTCTTAAAAAGATGAGGCCGGCCTGTAATTGTCATCATAGATAGACCTCAACTATGAGAGACAAAATGAGAAAATAAATCCAGAAAATCACATTGTCTAATTTTTAAAGAATTTATTTGCAAATTATGGTGGAAAATAAGTATTTGGTCAATAACAAAAGTTCATCTCAATACTTTGTTATATATCCTTTGTTGGCAATGACAGAGGTCAAACGTTTTCTGTAAGTCTTCACAAGGTTGGCACACACTGTTGCTGGTATGTTGGCCCATTCCTCCATGCAGATCTCCTCTAGAGCAGGGATGTTTTGGGGCTGTCGCTGGGCAACACGGACTTTCAACTCCCTCCAAAGGTTTTCTATGGGGTTGAGATGTGGAGACTGGCTAGGCCACTCCAGGACCTTGAAATGCTTCTTACGAAGCCACTCCTTCGTTGCCCTGGCGGTGTGCTTGGGATCATTGTCATGCTGAAAGACCCAGCCACGTTTCATCTTCAATGCCCTTGCTGATGGAAGGAGGTTTGCACTCAAAATCTCACGATACATGGCCACATTCATTCTTTCATGTACACGGATCAGTCGTCCTGGTCCCTTTGCAGAGAAACAGCCCCAAAGCATGATGTTGCCCCCCCATGCTTCACAGTAGGTCTGGTGTTCTTTGGATGCAACTCAGCATTCACTCTCCTCCAAATACGACAAGTTGTGTTTCTACCAAACAGTTCTACTTTGTTACAGTGTTACATCTGACCATATGACATTCTCCCAATACTCTTCTGGAACATCCAAATGCTCTCTAGCAAACTTCAGACGTGCCCGGATATGTACTGGCTTAAGCAGGAGGACACGTCTGGCACTGCAGGATCTGAGTTCCTGGCGGTGTAGTGTGTTACTGACGGTAGCCTTTGTTACGTTAGTCCCAGCTTTCTGCAGGTCATTCACTAGGTCCCCTGTGTGGTTCTGGGATTTTTGCTCACCTTTCTTGTGATCATTTTGATCCCACGGGGTGAGATCTTGCGTGAAGCCCCTGATGGAGGGAGATTATCAGTGGTCTTGTATGTCTTCCATTTTCTAATTATTGCTCCCACAGTTGATTTCTTCACACCAAGCTGCTTGCCTATTGCAGATTCAGTCTTCCCAGCCTGCTGCAGGTCTACAATTTTGTTTCTGGTGTCCTTCCACAGCTCTTTGGTCTTCACCATAGTGGAGTTTGGAGTGTGACTGTTTGAGGTTGTGGACAGGTGTCTTTTATACTGATAACAATGTCAAACAGGAGCCATTACTACAGGTAATGAGTGGAGGACAGAGGAGCCTCTTAAAGAAGAAGTTACAGGTCTGTGAGAGACAGAAATCTTGCTTGTTTGTAGGTGACCAAATACTTCTTTTCCACCATAATTTGCAAATAAATTCTTAAAAAATCAGACAATGTGATTTTCTAGATATGTTTTCTCATTTTGTCTCTCATAGTTGAGGTCTACCTATGATGACAATTACAGGCCGGCCTCATCTTTTTAAGTGGGAGAACTTGCACAATTGGTGGCTGACTAAATACTTTTTTTTCCCCACTGTATATATATATATATATATATATTTTTTTTTTTTTTTCTTTTCAAAATCTTCCTTAGTGTAATTTATGTACACTGAAGATGTTTTTCCAACAAGCCATCCTGTAAACTAACTAGAACAGTAATGAAATATTAAACACTTTTTTATGGGCCCCCAATGAATTGTCTCACTCACCATTTATGACACCTCTCAAGCGTAAACGCATTAGAGATCATTAAGTAATGATCTGCGATTAACAATATGCTAAGTGAGTGTTTGGTCAATGGAGGGGACAAAATTACCGCACTTTAAGCTAAGTAAATATTTCAGTGTGGAACAGGAGGCAAATGGCCCTTTAAGAGGTTGTATAAGGTGGGAATGCATAGTAAAGGTGGCCATTTAGGAGGTGGAGGAGGAATAGCTGTGGGCCAAATAAACATTCATTCAGCCCACAACCCTCTGAAGTATATGGCCACCTTAAGTAGTAAATTTGTAGTTGGGACGCACCTTGTTGTAGGCTCCCGGCAGTATACTTTAGTAAGAGCCCATGTGGAGACCAGGGCAAATTGGATCTCCCTTGGGGAGACCGTAATTGCTGACCCTTTTAGTGTCTTCTGGCTCTGAGGGATAGGCTGGTCGGTGGCCCTTCTCTTTCTAGAGAGGGCTTGCAATAGATTTTCTATATGTATCTCAATGATTTTAGGTCATTGATCAAAATGTACTTAAAGGAAATCTCTATAAAAAATGAAAACATTGTTGGACATAGAGAAAAAAATAAAAAAGTCCAGAAAACTTGAACATTGGAAAAGGTTTCTTGTGAAATTATTAATTGCCTTTTCAGTTTATATGGTTACAGAACTTTATATAAATATTTATTGAAGTGATGGGCGGGGCTGTGACAACCTCTCATTCATTCTTGTGGAAATGATGACTTATGATTCATATACTGTATTTTACTGTACTGTAAAGTTTGAGACTATGGAGGCACCGATTTACAAGGGGAAAACACCATTTGATTTGGGTAAACCTAACCTATCTATCTGCGGGGCTGGATTGATATGCTGGGTTCTGAGACATATTCCCTTTAAAAAGTATACCTGGTGAACAGCGAAACCTAAGACATCAAAGTAATATGTACTTAGGTCAAGTTACTGAGCATACACTTTAGACTTCGGTCAGCCAAACCTAATTTTGGGCAGGACCAGTCAACAATCAAATGTATAGATATACTTAACCAACGTTCCATAGGCATATGTCAGGGAAGAAAGGATCAGACATGTTGAATTTAAAAATGCCCCATCCTTTGTCCACAAATTACATAAGTCAATGCAAGAGTTGTCTGACAGCTGCTTATTCCTCTTTCCCCACTGAAAACACATGCACACTTGGCTGAAACAAGAGTGCATGTGTTTCTGGGAGAAAAAATCAAGGACTCTGAAGATGACTCTTGGCTGTTCCTTTGTTATCTCAAAACTTTGACTAAATTTAAATTTTCCGCGACTTGACAGAAGAGGGCGACTTAAGAACTTAGATTTAGTGGATTATTTTTGGGGGGAGGAAACGCTTTACAAAATTGTAGGAGCATGTAATTAAAGTTCCTCATCTTGTCATACTCCACCACATCGCTGTCATTTCAGATATGATTTAGCTGCCATTTGTGGCTTCTCGGAAAGTCCATCTGGTCACAAATCACAAGGCAATAAATCTAAATGTAATTCTCACTTAACAATCAGACTGTGTGCAGTCCCTGAAAGGAGCCATTTGATCTCCTCAGCATTAAATAAGAACTCCGAATACAAAATGGATACCTCATAAAGGATCTAGAATCAAATACATAAAAGGGACAGCAAAATTTTAGCAAATACCAGAGGTGAAAAAAAACCTCTGGTTGTATTATACAGCACTATTATGTGGGCGCTGTTTGGTGGCATTATTTTGGCATTTTATGGTGCTGCTATTCTGGCACCCTATGGTAGTGCTGTTTGGTCACTATATGGTAGTATATTTTGAGAACTGCATGGCAATATTATTTTGATACTCTGTTGCAATGTATTATTACTGTATTGGTAGCATTATTTAATTGCTGTGTGATAGTATAATTCTGCCACTATATGACATTGTCATTTTTATTTTAACTCATTATCCCCTTAAACAAGGAGCTCAGAATACAAATTGTCTTTCACATAAGGGATCTAGAACCAGATATATAGTGTAATTTTAGCAAAAACTCCTCTGCTGCGGCAGAGTATGATGGTACTATATAACACTATTGTTTAGGCACTACATAGTAACATTATTTAGGCACTCTATTGGGCTATTTTGGCACTATATAGTAACATTATTTCACCACTGTTTGCAGTATAGTTTAAGGACTGCACGGCATTACTTGGGCACTATATGGTAATAGTATTTAGGACCCCTATGGCACAATTTTTGGCACTATATGATAGTATTATTTGACCACCATTTAATAGCATACATTCAATACTGAATGATACTATTATTTGGGAACTACATAGTAATATTGTTTAGGCACCATATGGCACTATTTTGTTAATATGTAGTAGCATCTCTTGACCACTGTATGATAGTGGTCAAGTAATGTGTCACACGGCCTTAATTGACTGCTGTATTATTTGTTCACAATGTAGTAGTATTATTTAACCACTCTATGGCACTATATAGTGGCATTATTTGAGCAGTGTTGGACAGAATATTTGACAATGCTATTTTTTGTTCACTATATAGTAGTATTATTTAGGTACTATTTAGGCACTATATAACACTATTTTCGTACTACAGAGTAGCTTTACTTGACCACTGTATGACAGTATTATTTAAGCACTGAAAGACAATATTATTTGTCCACTGTATTGTATTATTATTTAGGCACTTTAAGTCAATACTGTCAGTACTGTGGCACTATATCGCAGCATTACTTGACCACTGTAAGACAGTATAATTTAGGAACTGAACAACACTATTATTTGTGCGCTATATAGTAGTATTATTTAGCCACTATTTTGGCACTGTATATTAGCTTTAATTGATCACTGGGTGACAGTATAATTTCAGCACTAAACAATAGTATTATTTGTGCAATATATTGTAGTATTATTTAGTCACTCTATGGTACTTTTTTGGCACTGTATAGTAGTTTTACTTTACTGAACGACAGTATAATTTATGCGCTGAACAACAATATTATTTGTGCAATATAAAGTATTATGTAGACACCCTGTGGCACTATTTTGGAACTGTAGAGTAGCTTTACTTGACCACTGTATTGGAAGAGTGAAGAAATCAGGCGATACCTTTTAGAGGCTAACTGAGTATATACGGCTAACACGGTACAACATTAAACTACTACTTGACCACTGTATGACAGTATAATTTAAGCACTGTATGGCACTGTTATTTTTAAGGCTTTTAAAGTACTAAGAGCTTGTTATTAAAGCTCCTCATCTTGTCATACTCCACCACATCGCTGTCATTTTAAATGATTTTGCTGCAATTTGTGGTTTCTCAGAAATGTCCATCTGGTCGTAAATCACACTGCAAAGAATCTAAAGGTATTTCTCACTTAACATCCAGAAACACATTTACAGGTTACCGGCGGTATCAAGTTTTATTATTGGGACAGTGGATACTACCTGGGAGGAACCATTTTATCCCCTCAGAGGTGCATGAAATCTCAGAAAACAAAATGGATACCGCACAAGGGATCCAGAACCAGATAAATAAATATACACCACAACACTGACAAATCTCAGAGGCGAAAAATAATCCTCAATGACAATGTAGATAAGTAAACAGAACCCCAAGTTTTTGCCTCAGGAGAGACCTTGTGACTCTTCCTCAATAGAGTGAAATGTTAATCCTGCGTCTTTAATAACATGACGGTTTATTGTTCTACCAGAATGCCCAACGTGAACAGACATTCTCTGCGGCTTTTCTGTTGGATGTAATGTTTATGTAACAAAGACCTCATGGCGGGTTTATATATACGTTAAAAAAGTTCATATAGCATGTTACAGTTTTATGACTTAGGCTCTATATAGCACGCTCATTTGTGCACAATATGGAAGTATTTTCATGCTTGTCTGATTGTCTTGTTGGGCATTATGTGTGTCATAAAAACTTTCTAAAATATTTTTTTAAAGCTGATAATCTTGAAGAGGGACACACCTGTATATAGACATTGATAGCAAAATCTAAGCATTGTTATTTGCTCAATGTATGATGGCATTACTTTGAGTACTGTATGGTACTATTTTTTGGCTTTAACTTTCTATTATCTACAATAGTGTGCAAAAGTTTTAGGCAGGCATGTAAAAATACTGCAAAATAGGAATCATTTTAGAAATAGAAGTGTTCATGGTTTTTTTTTTTGTCAATTAACAAAATGACCTGAATCAAGAAAAGAGAAATGCAAATTCCATCAATATTTGGTGTGACCTTTGCCCTTTGCCTTCCATCAGTTCTTCTCGGTACTTGCAGACTGTTTTTGAAGGAGCTCGGCAGGGAGGTTGTTTCCGCCATCTTGGAGAACTAAGCACAGATCTTCTGTGGATGTAGGCTTGCTCCAATCCTTCTGTCTCTTCATGTCATCCCAGACAGACTGGATGATGATGAGATCAGGGCTATATATGTGGGGGCCGGATCATCACTTCCAGGACTCCTCCTCCAAAGGGCAAAGGACACACCAAATATTGATGGGGTTTATATTTATATTTTCTTCATTCACTAAATTTTGTTAACTGATAAAAGAAAATGAACTATTAACCCTTCTATTTCTGGAATCATTCTTACTTATTGTAAGCAGCTTTTTTTTCCACACCTGCCTACAACTTTTACACAGTACTATGTATATTTAATTACCAAAAATGAATTACAGATATTAAATTACTATTGTTCATGTCTATATGAAATTTTAATATATATTCCAATTTTCCATCCCCTGGGTATTATAGGCTATGGTCACATTTCCTTTACAAAGTCTTTTACCATCACATAGAACATAGAACATAACAGTAACCTAAGAATTATAACTTACTATATGGTTACTTGAGCACTAATAAATGTACTCCGGCTAAATGTTGGTGTCATGTCTCTAAAGTATAAGTGAGTCAGTGTGCAAAGGAATCCACAGCCTGAAGATGAAGCAGAGTTGGCCGTGCTCCAGAGTACAGGAATAGTTAAGAGGTTTTCATTTTCAGCCCTATTATTCGCACATTTGACGTCATTCCATCAGTATACAGTGCCAGGATGTGTTTGCGACTCTAGTATATTCTGTTTTACACTGTGCGATATTGCTCCTGGTGCCTGGCCTGTTGTCATTATAGCCCCCACCAGACTGCTCCCAGGATCTTATGCAAACACTTCTATGTCAACAGACCCGAGCAATGGACACAAAAAGAGCAAACTATGCACTAAGACCAGTTCTAGTCATGTGACCGACCTCTTTACAGCATTATATAAGGAGTTGGAGCAGTCTCTTTACAAGTGAATATGTTCTAAATTACATTCCAGAATTCTGTCTTCCATTATCTGCATAGCTGGCAATATTATAGAATACGTTCCTAGTTCTTAGTGCTGATGGTGCACTAAGACTGCCAGAACAAATATTGGGCCCTAATTTTGACACCCCCACCCTCCTTCCTGCATCCAGCAATTCAACCACAAGTGAAACTGGGACCCCTGCAGGAGCGCTTCTTGTCCACAAGACTATATTTAAAGAGGACCGTTCATGTCTTCTGACATCGGCAGTGTTATATATCGCTAGAAAGCTGAATTTAGCGCACTTTTCAGGAATGTGCCCCAATGCCGGAGATATCTGTGCCGTTAGTTTCATCACCAATATCCCTCCACTGTCAGAAAGGCAGGCCTTACAGCTCAGAGTCATCGCCCCCCCTGCAATACAAGGCTATTGAACAGTACTGTCGGGGGGAGCATTCCTCACAGCCCAGCGGTGACCCTAGGCTGTACCGCCGATGTCAGAGGACATGAAAGGTCCTCTTTAACATATATTCAACCAAGGCCAGTCAGGGACTTCATTAAGACCGGAGTACAAATCGCGAGTCTTAAAGGGAATCTACTACCTCTCCCAAGCACATGCAAATGCTATCATCGCATTACAAAGTACAATACAGTGATAAACATCACCTTTTTTAAGTATGTCACTTTTGTACATTTGGAGAAAAATTTGGTGCACTGGGGGCGGGCCTTCAGTCATGGGAGCACTGCTCTTGTTACTCATGCAGGATGGGTGATGTCATAGCAATGGAAAGATCAACTCTCACTGCATGCGGTGGTGCAGGCAGGAGATGGTAGGAGTCCCAGTGGCAATAGCAGTGCTCCAGGGAGCTGAAGGCCCGCCCCCAGTGCATCAACATAAGACTTCAAAGTTGTTTTTCTTGAAAAATCTACAAAAGCGACCTACATAACAAATGTATGATGTTTATCACTGTAGTGTGCTCTGTAACAGTCTTAGCAGTTGGATATGTTTGGGGGAGGTGGTAGACTCCCTTTAATAAGTTCCCTCAATGTATCTAAGCAGAAAAAGATGATTTAAAGTGTCTAACTAGCTTTTAGGAGGAAAAAACTTTTAAGTTCCATTTAATTAAAGACAAACTAGAGAAAAAAAAATCTAAAAATCAGTTCACAGTTTCATCAAAATTTTTAGGAGTTAACTTTTAACTAAGAAAGACTAGAAATAAAGACTATAAAATGTAGATCAAGAAATAATGAAAAAAAAAAATCCAAATCAAGTAGAGTTTTTCATTAAAAGGAAAGGCAATGGCTCGGTGCTAGGTCTCTCCGCTCCAGGGCACAGCTGCTGAGCCAGATTTCATCCAGACCAGCATTGCAACAGAAAAGAAATGGTATAATAGAGTTATCTTATTTAACTTCCAGCTCATTTTTTGTAGGACGCTAAATAGATTAGCAGTGACATGAAGGACCACTAAGGAAATACGATTAGAGTAGGCTAACATGCGGGACAATGTCATTCTACCAAGAACCAGTGACATCAATGAGGCAGCAACATAATATTTTAGGGATATTGAATTTTCAGAAAGATATCTGCACCTTAGGTACATAGAAGATATCATTCCGTACAGGTCTTCAGCCCATCTCCGCTTATGGTGGCTTATTCTTGTTGTAATGGCAGATCAGATCTCAAAGCATTGATGTCCCTCTTAGGTTGTGCTGTTGAGGAGATCCAGCTGAGGTATGGAGACTACAATGTGCCATGGGAAAAATGTATGCAAGGACAACTAATACAAAAAGTTGTCTACTCTAACAACGTGTTCCCAAAAAGTAGATCCCAACAAAGGGAAACATGCAAATTCAAAATCATCTGATGAAGTCAGAAATACATATACAGTACAGACCAAAAGTTTGGACACACCTTCTCATTCCAAGAGTTTTCTGTATTTTCATGACTATAAAAATTGTAGATTCACACTGAAGGCATCAAAACTATGAATTAACACATGTGGGATTATATACTTAACAAAAAAGTGTGAAACAACTGAGAACATGTCTTATATTCTAGGTTCTTCAAAGTAGCCACCTTTTGCTTTGATTACTGCTTTGCACACTCTTGGCATTCTCGTGATGAGCTTCAAGAGGTAGTCACCTGAAATGGTTTTCACTTCACAGGTGTGCCCTGTCAGGTTTAATAAGTGGGATTTCTTGCCTTATAAATGGGGTTGGAACCATCAGGTGTGTTGTTCAGAAGTCAGGTGGATACACAGCTGATAGTCCTACTGAATGGAGTGTTAGAATTTGTATTATGGCAAGAAAAAAGCAGCTAAGTAAAGAAAAACGAGTGGCCATCATTACTTTAAGAAATGAAGGTCAGTCAGTCCGAAAGATTGGGAAAACTTTGAAAGTGTCCCCAAGTGCAGTGGCCAAAACCATCAAGCGCTACAAAGAAACTGGCTCACATGAGGACTGCCCCAGGAAAGGAAGATCAAGAGTCACCTCTGCTGCGGAGGATAAGTTCATCCGAGTCACCAGCCTCAGAAATCACAGGTTAACAGCAGCTCAGATTAGAGACCAGGTCAATGCCACACAGAGTTCTAGCAGCAGACACATCTCTACAACAACAACTGTTAAGAGGAGACTGTGTGCAGCAGGCCTTCATGGTAAAATAGCTGCTAGGAAACCACTGCTAAGGACTGACAACAAACAGAAGAGACTTGTTTGGGTTAAAGAACACAAGGAATGGACATTAGACCTGTGGAAATCTGTGCTTTGGTCTGATGAGTCCAAATTTGAGATCTTTGGTTCCAACCACCGTGTCTTTGTGCGACGCATAAAAGGTGAACGAATGGACTCTACATGCCTGGTTCCCACCGTGAAGCATGGAGGAGGAGGTGTGATGGTGTGGGGGTGCTTTGCTGGTGACACTGTTGGGGATTTATTCAAAATTGAAGGAATACTGAACCAGCATGGTTACCACAGCATCTTGCAGCGGCATGCTATTCCATCCTTTTTGCGTTTAGTTGGACCATCATTTATTTTTCAACAGGACAATGACCCCAAACAAACCTCCCGACTGTGTAAGGGCTATTTGACCAAGAAGGAGAGTGATGGGGTGCTACGCCAGATGACCTGGCCTCCACAGTCACCAGACCTGAACCCAATCGAGATGGTTTGGGGTGAGCTGGACCACAGAGTGAAGGCAAAAGGGCCAACAAGTGCTAAGCATCTCTGGGAACTCCTTCAAGACTGTTGGAAGACCATTTCAGGTGACTACCTCTTGAAGCTCATCAAGAGAATGCCAAGAGTGTGCAAAGCAGTAATCAAAGCAAAAGGTGGCTACTTTGAAGAACCTAGAATATAAGACATATTTTCAGTTGTTTCACACTTTTTTGTTAAGTATATAATTCCACATGTGTTAATTCATAGTTTTGATTCCTTCAGTGTGAATCTACAGTTTTTATAGTTATGAAAATACAGAAAACTCTTGGAATGAGAAGGTGTTTCCAAACTTTTGGTCTCTACTGTATATAATACATGTATATGGTCCTAAAAGAGGTGTAGCTACAGGGGGTTGCAGAGGTAGCTGTCACAGCCGTCTCTAAAGTCTGAACTAGCCCAAATGTCACATGAGAAATCATTGGTTTTATAAATGCCATGTAGTAGATGAGTAGCCTGTTATAGATTTTGTATTGGAGTCCAAGAACTTCAAGTTCCACCTCTTATACTGACCAAAAATCTACAGGTCAGATGATACACCTATGATCACTAGTGGTCCAAATGCTGGTATCCCCATAAATTATCAGAATGGAGGTCCCGCATGCACTCAATCGCTTCATTCTTTCTCTATGGGATAGCTGAGTACAACACTCGGTGATCTCCGTCAATCCTATACACTTTAAATAGAGAAGTAGTGTGCATGTGTGACCACAGCTGCATTAAAAGGTCGGACACGGCCTCTTGTTCTCGTGATCAATGGGTCCCAGTGGTCATTCCTCCAGTGATCATACATTTATTCCCTATGCTGTGGTATTTTTGTAGGCCTGCCCCTTTAAGCTTGTTCCTTTGAAGCTGGTTGTGGAACATGTTTTCCTTTAGGTTTGTGTTAGGCTACGCTGGTGGACCCCAACACTTGGATAGAGAAGAATGTTGCGGGAAATGACTATCCAGGCCTAGGTTTTGGGATCCAGGGAGGTACTAACAAGTCAATATGCATTGACCATGGTATTTAGATACAGGGAAAAGCAGTAAATTAAATAATTTCCCTGGCTGAAGGAAACCTTAAGTGCCATGGCTCTCTAGCTGGTAGAGTATTGAGGGAGCGATGGTAATACCGCTTGGAGAGCAAGCGGTTAGACAAGTTGATAACAACTTTTGGACAGCACACTATTTTTGCACTCCAATAGAAGTCAATGGCACATCAACACCAGTCATGTTGACTTTTTGCTTTCGGCAGAACTTTTTCAATTATTTTATCTAAGCCCTATACACAGAAACTCATTGTAAAAAGTTCAAAGAGAAACACAACTGAACACAATAACCGAGTCTACATTCATGGACCGTGATATTACTTAGCTCCATAATAACACGTTATCCCACAGTAATAATGACAGGCTCTTAAAAGGTTAACCGCGTTCATCCTAATTACTCCGGAGAGCTGCTCGTTGTGGGGTAAAATAATTGGTCATGGTCGACAATCAGAGCGTAATATTTATAGTTAAATATAGAGGTCAATCTCCATGTAACATGTAGGAAGCCTCAGGCACAGCAGAAACCGGTTCGTTGCCCAATTCCCAAACATCTCTAGCAGCTTGGCCCGTGTGCCTTAGGATATCGCTGCTAAACAGCCAGAACGGTTATTACTGTCACAAAGATAATCTGCAAATGGGAGCCGTCTAGATACAGACAACAATGGAGGATTCTACCAGGTACAGAACATAATCTTATTTTAGGAAGAGTGGTACGCAACTTTTACGGTCTTCCACTAAAGACCATTGCATTGGTTGAGGTGACCCTAGTGGACACTCTACCAACAGTCGGAGATTAACTTTTCATTTTTCGCTCAGGACAGACAATTTTATGGAAATGGGCCCAAAAATGTACGGGAAATCCAGCCCAAAATGATCTCCCGATAGGTTATAGATGTGTGTTCCACCATTTTTGAAAATCAAAGGAATTTTTCATGAAAGGGTTACAATTTTCCAATATAAAGGCCTCTGATTTGAGTGTCCAACCTGAACAACTCCAATTAGGTGACCACCAAAAGTATGGCACCACTGTAACCACAGCAGGATAAGCATGGTAATACATAGCACCCACTCCTATGATACATGGTCCAAGAGAGCCAATAGAGTGGAACTCCTTTTCGATGACTTCCATATGGGTCACCTTGAGACAAACCTTTTGATGTTCTTTGTTATGCGTTTGCCCATGTCATCACGGCAAACAAGAGGTGACACCACCATAGCAAGTGACCAGATGCCATGGTCATGTGGGGACAGACCATCTACATTATTGCTCTCTACTCTGATAGAGAGGGATCCCAAGTACAGTCCATATATTCTATAGGGTGTATGTCTTTTCAAGTTGACCACTTTAATTATATCAATATTTCTTCTATTTAATATATAATATTTTTATTGCCTATACTGTATCAGCAGCAAAAAAGTTTCTTTCCTGTTATGTATTCCTTGTTATCAATCAATCTTAGAAAATGAGGGCTTCCTAATACATAGCTTCAAATTTGCCCCAAAGGCATCCCGTGGTTCGCCACCCATTACAGAACTACAAGTCCATGCAAGTCTTACAACATGAGGGAGGGAGGGGGCCGCTCTTATAAATAGAAAGTGGAAGCACAGTCTAGCGTAAACCAACATGAGGGACTTGCAGCCAGTGTGTCAGCTATGTGCTGAGTGAAGGCCATTAGACATCTTGCCCCTGCATGTGCCGTCACACTCCACTGGCAAAACTGGAAGCCGGAGGAAATTCATATTCTTTGTGTTTTTCTATAAATTGAGGGAGGGTTTTGTTTGAACAGCGGTTCCTAGAATGTAGAAGTGGAAGCGGCTCAAACATTTACTCAAAAAGTCACCCGTCACTGCCAAAGACGGTACCAACAACACAAACTTAAGAGTAAAAATGTCCATTGGGGGTACGCACAATACAACACAGATTCAAGTATCTGGATGGGACTTTCAGCTTTAATTCTCCGATTTATGCCAGAAGTTCAGTGAAGACTCACACTAAAGCTGGTCAGAGACACATAAACCAGTCAATCGGTGGCTGACTATACCTTATCGAACAAGTTTGGTACAAACCACACCTTAAATTGGCATACGACATCTATCCAATTTATAGCTCTCTAAGGCAAACACAGCCAAACTTAATGCAAAGTGTCATTATTATATTCTGGGGTCTCTTCAGGCCCCAGAGGATAATAGGTGGAGGCCCAGGGGGAGGCAACAAAAATAAAAAAAAAACATTATACACACCTTCCCTCACCTCTTTTGGGCCTCCTCGCCACATCTGGTGCTCCCTCTCCTCCTCCACAGTGATGTCATGCGCCTGGGGTCACCACTGAGGCCTGTGATTGGGCCTCAGCAGTGACATGGGCACACCAAGCGTTATGACGCTGGACAAGCCTACGTGACCATTGGTGGTCCAATCACAGAACTCAGCCGTGACTTTTTGTCACCTCCCCTGGGCCTCCATCTATTATACTCTGGGGAAACCCCAGAGACAAATCTCCATTTGTTCGTTTCATAAAAAAAATTTGCAATTTGCAATATTTGGTTCAAACCTAACCCGGTACAAGTCAATTCGCCCATCTCTAGCTCTAACACAATAATGGTCCAGAAGACCCACATGTGAATGGTACTACTGTCTATTTCCTAGGGGTTTTGGAGTGTGGGCAACCAGAATCATTATATCTAGTGGGCCAACGGAAAAGCAGCCCAACACTGCTTGTGCACCTCCTATAGTAAATCTTCCGTTTGCAGAGTCATTAGACTTCTATCTACTAGTAAAACTGTCTTAATCCATAAAATCTGACAGAGACATTGTCTACGCAGGAAGTTTTCTTATCTCAGAAGACATTGACAAGTGTGGCAGTTCAGGGTTCAAAAACTGAGGCAGATAGAGGAAGAAATGTCTGCATGGGATGCCGAGAGGAGAAGCCACCATGAACAGAGCGGGGAATATCCCAACTATTCATAGATGTAACTTGATAGGGAGAGGTGTGCTGGGACCGAGAGGGAGGAGGGGGGCAAGAGGAAACACATGGGCCTCCTGACAGGCAGATTGTAGTAATCAAAATGCAGTCTAATTTACTGCAGAAATCCCACAACCCTTCCAGGAGAGCCAGCTCACAAATCTAGGTTTACATTACATAAGATTACTACAAGAGCCATATGTCATAGCGGTTTGTAAACATTCGAGTAAAGCAAGATCCTTATAACATATGGATTCACCATAAACGCTACCCCAGACGAACCCATTATATATAAACTCTTTGAATAAATCTACGTTCTAAGAAAATAAACTTTTGACACTATTTTAAGGTTTAATTTTGCTGCATATTATCCCCTGACCCTCCACACCGAAAAATCTGCAGGATAAACAGGTTTAAAATCCATATCGCAGGTCAGTTTCTGCCAAGTTTTCATGCAGATTTTTACCGAAGCGTGTGGATGAGATTTGGTAAAATCTCATACACTTTACTGCTACTGTAAACACTCTGCAGCAAAAAACTCACAGCATATTTGTGCTGTGTGAACATAGCTCACAGGGACTGCTTGCCCAACACATAGGACTGCAGCCCTTAAAGGGGTTATCCAGCTTCCAAAAATTATCTGCAAATACATCCACAGCAGTGCTAAATCCTCACTGTTCCCTTGTGCAGCTTTTGCTTGGTTTCATTTTACTTGCTGCTCCTTGTATCACTGTTATTTACATGCAGTGAATCTGTGGACAAACTACATTTCCCATGATACATCTGCCTGCTCTCACTCTCTGCGTACCCCCTCCCTTCTCCACTATGGTGAATCAAAGGTAATAAATCGCTCCCGCATCTGAGGTCACGTGCTGTTGTGAAGTTTCGTGCTGTTGTGACGTTTCATTTGCTGGCTGCACTGCTGACAGGGAGGGATAGTGAGCTTGTAAACGTCACATCTAAGGTTAATGAGCTGAAAATAAATCAGATAAACAGTGCTGAATTTAAACAGGATCTATATTAGGAAGTGTTTTAACAAAAGCTGTATCCAATGTTGGACTGAGGATAAAATAAATCTGGGCCACATCCTCCAACAGCCACCTAGAAATAGACCATAGTATCCTTCAAATGTTGTTGTATGCTGGACCTTTATTGTGTTAGGGTCTGGAGCCCCCAGAAGATTGTCTGGTACTCTGGTGGCTCATTCCAACACTGGATGGGTCTCTTTGGTTTTGGCCAGCTACCCACGTGGTGATTTCCACAACTGACTGAGCTTGGAAGTTCATAGAATAGAAAAAATGCAGTGTGCTGGCCACCGACTGGGACAGTGTTGGGGGGTATTTGCTTCTGCGTCCCCAATAATTTTACTTGTTGACTTGTTCATGAAATTTTTTTCAAGTCGAGTTGGCTTAATCATGGGCAACACGTTCTTTCTTGACTAACATGTCAGCATGTGGTAAGAACACCCTGTCCACCCGCAGTCTGACCTCATTGTGGTCAAAGCACTGCGTGGTTAAATACAGAAGCAAACAAAAAGTAAAAAAAAAAATGCAAAAACTTGATAAAGAAATAGCAAAAAAAACAATGTGTGTGAGTATGTGTCAGCATGGAAAGGAATGAGGGAGTGGATGCAACCTTCTGTAAAGTCCCAAGTTCTCCAGCAAGTTTTTCTAACAGCTTCTGAAGGTTATTAAGTCTCGTAGCACACGTGGTGCAGAACAAAAAGTAATTCATATTCCTGCCTGCCCCGAACGCCAGCCCATTAACACAAACAAATGAAAGACATGAGACTATATCACACAGCACAGGGGCACAGACTTGTGAAACAAGGAAAACTTCAGGAAAGTTAACAATGTCATGATAATAGACTACGTCAACCAGGGCAAATTTTTGAACAACATTTTTTTCTTGGCACGTTAAGGTAAAGGGATTTTCCAGAATTAGGATATTTATAACCTATCCTTAGTATAGGCCATCAATATTAGATTGGTGGGTATCCGACACCTGGCACCCTCACCAATCAACTGGTTGACGAATCGGTCTTGTACTTACATGATGTTAAGTGATATCTTATATGCAGGAAAGAGGGTCCCGCATCTCCAGAATGGGATAAAGTACGACAAAACTCAACATAATGATTTCACTTAAAGGGCAACCCTAGCAAAACCAATATTTATTCATTATAGAAGT
This sequence comes from Leptodactylus fallax, assembly GCA_947044405.1. NCBI lineage: Eukaryota > Metazoa > Chordata > Amphibia > Anura > Leptodactylidae > Leptodactylus > Leptodactylus fallax. Next base: position 177,416 of record CAMRHE010000897.1, read on the forward strand.
CCCAATTTTTTTTTGGTCCTGATTTTTTGGTAATATGAGGACCAAGTCTTACATGGCAATGGAGGCTCCTGCCAGCCAGTGACCTTATGTCTTCCTGCCAGAGTGTTTCTTTAATGAGATGCTAAGCCAATCAACTGGCTAAGGGTCAAAGGCTCTCAGCGGAGTGCAACTTAATCTTCTGTACTAACAGCTCTGGTTGCATCACAAAGAAAAGGATATGTGGACCCTCACTTACTAAACCCTCAAGAACTTTTTGATTTTCTAACCAATCCTTCTAAGACGCCGTTTAAGGCCCTGACTGTCCATAGTTTAATTACAGGGGGATTATTATGTAATTTTGCATGCTTATAGCATTTAGTGGAATGTGCTCATTGTGATGAGAATGCATTTGTAGAAAGGGTTGAATAGGGGCGTAGTTTTGGGGTTGCATGCGTAGTGAAGGAACCCAGGTCCTGGTGCCTTATAAGGCACTACTTCCTAGTGCGTGGATAGGCTTAATATTGGATCTGGACACTGATGGCATCCATACACATTATGTAAAGGTTGTAGAAACATGCCAATGTCGGTTGAACCATCCATCTATCTAATGTGTGTGAGGATGTCCTGACTCTCCGGGACAGATGAAGTCAGGGGAAAGAAAAACTGGGTCGTTGACTTTCACCATGCACACTTTTTTGTTATCCATGGAGGTAAGGGATCTGGCAGAGGCTCACATCCCTCTTCCCATTTAGAAAACATGACAAACTGAGTGTGCATGTGTAAGGGAGTGGCCAGGAGGAATAGCTGTCAGTCTAACAGACACTTCCAGTGGTGTCAATCCTGTTGATAGGCTAAAAGTTCAATGTCCCAAACATACACTTAATATTTACAAGCTTTGTCCATTCTTTACGTGGTGATTCCTTTAACAAAGTTTCTACATTTAGAAAGTCCAAAGACCATTTTAGTCCATAAACATTTGAAATAAGAATCAAAATTAAGAAAAAAGTATTCGAAAGAACTTAAACATCCTATAGACATGATGGAGATGACCTTCTAGGGAGTTGGTGATCCAAGAACAAGATTCTCCCTAGATGTCCACCAGTCGAGAAGTTCGGATAACACCTTGTTAGTCCATGCTGAACAAGGTCACAGCCAGCAAACTAAAAAAAATTCTAAACACATCTGTAGTATTTTGAAATATTTAGAACTTTTATACATTTTTTTTTATTTAACTTGCCACCAAATCTGAGCTGTATGCAGGAACTGGCAACCAGTTTACAATAACAAACCAAGGAACGGGGACTTTTCGGGATGTCTGGACATCCTCAATGAGATTACGTAGTAGAAAACACAGCAGCTGGAACTGTGGAGGATTGAGGCGGAGGCGGTGTAGAGTAAGCATAAAATGGACCATAGATGGAAAGCTCTGGCTCCGTTCTACGCAAGGTTCTGATACTTTTATAATCTACATGCAATCATATTTGGAATGATGGGTAAGGTCTTCCATCAGAAAATCTTTATGATTATTATCATGCCTATGTCCACATGACTATTTCTGACCACATATGTGACACCACAAGCTGGTAACAGGTAATGGCAAGGTATGGCAGGCACCAAAGTAACACGGGGGCTAAGAAATACATACATTCATAGCATTATTTTGGCACAAATTTAGCAAAATTTTGGAAAAGCTAGAGTATTTTTGTACACTTTTGCAATTACTCAACCAAACACTTTTAGCGACAACCTGCGGATACCAAATAGAATTTTTTTTAAGCCATTTCTTTGAAATGTATTTGTTGTAAAACCCTTACAACCATGTTATTGTGATTTCCTTCAAAAACATCCTGACCAAAAACATCACAAACATAGTGGCTACAGGGTATAGAGGGCGGAGAGAAGTCATAATACATTTAACCACTAGTTACCAGGACAATATATCCATGGAATTTAAGTGTTCTCCCCATGTCTGTGTGGATTTCTTCCAGGTACCACAATCACATTCCAAAAACATTGAGCATTTGGTTTCCTAGGACATCATTATCTGTGCGGGCCTTCAGTGCAGGCAGAGAATGATGTATGTGCAGTTACGTACAGTGCTACAGACTATATTGGTGCTATATAAAGTTAGGTAATGAATGGGTGAATCAACATCAACCCCATATGCCACTGAATGGCAATAGTTCATGTTCAGCACATCAAACTGCAAGTCTACAGCAGAAAATTTAGGGTTAATGGCAAATATGCCCTTAAAGGGGTATTTCCATCTTAAGAAGCTATCCTCTATGCACAGGAATGGGTAATAATTTGCAGATCAATGGGGGTCCACCTGAGAAACCCCATTGATCAGGAGAAAGGGGAAAGGTTTTGTCCCCCATTCAGATGGCCACGCAGCGCTCCATTCATTTCAATGAGAGCGCTGGAGATAGCCAAATTGCAGTACTTAGCTATCTCTGGTTCTCCCATTGAATTTAATGGAGTGGTGCTTGTCCGTCCCGACCACTGCTCCATTCAGAATGGGGGACAAAACTTCCTCATTCTCCTGATCATTGGGGTACTCAGCACTGATCTGCAAATTATTCCCCATTCCTGTGGATAGAGGATAAGCTCTTAAAATGGAAATACCCCTTTAAGGGCATGTTCCCCTAATCGGTGGGGGTCTCAGTGTTTGGACCCTCCACAGCGATCTGCAATTATCCCCGATCCATAATGACTTAAAATGGGAATACCCCTTTAAAGTTCTGTTCACACTTGCATTAATGGGTTCCATCAGGATTTTTGTTGCAGTCCGCAAATATCAGATTTCATCAAAGTCAATAAAGCTTGTCTAAAAAATATTACTATAAACCGTAGCTATGATGCTAATGTGATCAGAGCCTTACATGGGACTGCAAGTGAACCTTCTACATTCTCTTAATTCAGACAGTCACCACACAAGCAATGCAGCCCATAGAAACCTATGACAAACTCAGCTCTGCTACATCAGTAGCTGTATCCTACCTTTTTGAGAGAATTAGTCAGTGTCTTCTCTGTATACTGTTTCCAAACTCTGCAAAGTTGGTGATAAATAAGTGAACCCCCCCTTGTCTCCTGCAACCATAGGTGAAGCTTTATCCATAGACTGTCATGCTGTTGCACAGGTAACGCACAATCCTTCGCCCGTGTAGCAAAGAGTTATCCAAGGGTTTGCTGAATGAATGGGAAGAAGCTTAAATAAAAGCAGACGGGCTTCAGCGTCCAGTGCTTGTGGAGCAGGCACACTGCCCTGGTAGACAGAGTGTTCCCAGACACACACACTGTAATATTTGCTAGAAAGCCTGGAGTCTGATAGACTTGTCTCATTTCCTCCAACCTCTTCACAATACTTTTTCTTTTGATTCTCCTCCCTTCCAGCCTTTCCCTACCACCGCCTCCTCCTCCCCCTCCTCCTCACTCCATATGAGGGTGTAGACCAGACCCAAGGATCAGGGACCAGTACAGGTCTGTCTGTTATCACTCATTGGCAGCAGAGATTTCCACTCAGATACAGAACACTCCCCTCTCAGCCCAGCTCTGGCTTCACTCTCAAATTCCTAGTTGCCAAATTGTATAGTAATAATAGCCAGGACTGTGAGGATACCCCTCGCTGCAGGGTTGTAAATGCACGCTGCAAAATATAGCTTAGAACATCAGAGACGTGGCTAAGCTTTCTTTTCCTAAAAAGTATGTTTCCTTATATAAAATCTTTGACATTTAAGTTTTCATTGATTGGGGTTCAAATGCTAAGATCCCAAGATCCCCAACCTCCAACAGGTGCTAAGACCCCCTTTGCTGAGCATTATGCCCCATCGGCTTTGTTACCTCTCCTTGGAGACGCAAAGTTAGCCAAAGATAAGCTCAAATACCTCAACAAGCCTGTGTTCACCTAGATGAGCTCATAGATCTCAACAAGGCAGTCTTCGGTTAGATGGGCTCATATACCTCAATGAGCCTGTCTTCGGTTAGATAGGCTTATAGACCTCAATGAGCTTGTCTTCGGCTAAATAGGCTTATAGACCTCAATGCAATGAGCTTGTCTTCGGTTAGATAGGCTTACAGACCTCAATGAGCTAGTCTTCCACTAGCGGGGTTATAGCCCTCTACGAGCCTGGCTTCCGCTAAATAGGCTTATAGACCTCAATGAGCTTGCTTTTGGCTAAATGGGCTCATAGAGCTCAACAAGTCTATCTTCAACTAGATGGACTCATAGACCTTAACAAGCCTGTCTTCAGCTAAACCTATCACTCCAAGGAGAACTGATCATGGCTGAAGGGACAGAGCGATGGGATGACTGCTTCTGTCCTTTTGTTTCTGCGATATGTGGGGCTTTCTCAACATCTAGACCCCAACTTCTGACATGTCGCCATGATATGCCAAAAGGTTTGTGAAGGGGATGTTACTCATTACAATGTCAGTTCACTAGCTTAAACCTATATCTAAGTATCTTGGGTTATTAGCACCCCCTGCATTTTGGCATTGATAAGACTCCATCTACATGCCATCTTAGTGTCACACATTTATCCAAAATCCAGAAGAAAAAGCTTTCTGACTGCACTCTGCTGAGGGAGACCTTTACCTTCTTGGTATGATTTGGCAAGATCAATTATGATCCATTACGATCCTTCACCCCCCTCCCCCATTTGTATGCAATGGGTCCATCAGGTTTCTATATGTTTTACTGGATGGAATAGCATAGCATGGAGAACTCTGCAGATTATATTGGTGGGTTTGAACATTTTTCCATTGGGTATATTGCCAGCTTTAATGGGATTTTCTTTAGGCTAGGTCATCAATATCAGATTGGTGGGGATCCGACACCCAGAACACCGAACTTCTATACATTGTATTCCGTACTTGACTTTGCAGCTCTGCCCTATTCAGTTGAATGAGAGTGAGCTTCAAACAAGCCATTTCACCAATGAACATGACATCACATGGCACCATGTGACCAATGAACATGACATCTCATGGCACCATGTGACCAATGAACATGAGATCACATGGCCTGTGAAGCAGAATTGGCTCTGACGTGATCACCTCTTCCAATTTGAGTAGTTGGCTGATGGGCGGATCGGATGTTGACACAGCTAAGTTAATGATGACCTATCCCAAGGATGACTCCAACTTCATACAGTGAGATTATTGGTATGTACTACAAAGAAAAATCGTGGAGCAATCCATGAAACACTATGAGACTGCAATAACAACTAAAATTAGGTGTAATACATTAGACAATCCCACTTAATAGTGACAACCAGCCTCACTGCCCTAAAAAGAAATAGTAGGGTGTCACAAACCTCCCCCTTTGCCATAACTATAACAATACAAAAGTAAGAAATTATTATTAAGTCCATAACTTTGCAATTTGATCCTCAGGCTTTGGAACAGAGGATTAGGACAGGACAGAGAAAAGAAGTGATATGTGGTCATTATATTATAATATTCATGGCTCTGGATGATCAGAAGAGATCGGTGTCATAGGAACCATTAATGAAGAAACAGTATAAAAATAGTTACAATTTACCATTGAAATGCATTGACGTAATATACTGAAGCCTAAGTATTATATTTTGCACAGGACTACATTTTCCATGCTTAGGATTACATATAATAACATAACATATCTCCGCACAGACTCACTCAACTTGTCTATCAAATTTGTTGACCTTTAAAGAGAAATTTCACTCACAACTGACATTTATAGTGATGGAACAAGAGAGATGGTATAGAGATAAGTAAGAGTATCTTTTACTTATGCATTTTACTTGTTCATAATTTTTCTCTGTTATCTCAGAAAGAAACAGTTTTCATATTATATTCCAAATATAATACTGCCCCTATGTACAAGAATAACGTTACTATAATACTGCCCCTATGTACAAGAATAACGTTACTATAATACTGCCCCTATGTACAAGAATAACATTACTATAATACTGCCCCTATGTTCAAGAATATAACTACTATAATACTGCTCCTATGTACAAGAATATAACTACTATAATACTGCCCCTATGTACAAGAATAACGTTACTATAATACTGCCCCTATGTACAAGAATAACATTACTATAATACTGCCCCTATGTTCAAGAATATAACTACTATAATATTGCTCCTATGTACAAGAATATAACTACTATAATACTGCCCCTATGTACAAGAATAACGTTACTATAATACTGCCCCTATGTACAAGAATAACATTACTATAATACTGCCCCCTATGTACAAGAATATAACTACTATAATACTACTCCTATGTACAAGAATAGAACTACTATAATACTGCCTCCTATGTACAAGAATAGAACTACTATAATACTGCTCCTATGTACAAGAATATAACTACTATAATACTGCCCCTATGTACAAGAATATAACTACTATAATACTGCTCCTATGTACAAGAATATAACTACTATAATACTACCTCCTATGTACAAGAATATAACTACTATAATACTGCCCATATGTACAAGAATATAACTACTATAATACTACCTCCTATGTACAAGAATATAACTACTATAATACTACTCCTATGTACAAGAATATAACTACTATAATACTACTTCTATGTACAAGAATATAACTACTATAATACTACTCCTATGTACAAGAATATAACTACTATAATACTGCCCATATGTACAAGAATATAACTACTATAATACTACTCCTATGTACAAGAATATAACTACTATAATACTGCCCATATGTACAAGAATATAACTACTGTAATACTGCCTTCTATGTACAAGAATAACGTTACTATAATACTGCCCCATATGTACAAGAATAACGTTACTATAATACTGCCCCTATGTACAAGAATAACATTAATATAATACTGCCCCTATGTTCAAGAATATAACTACTATAATACTGCTCCTATGTACAAGAATATAACTACTATAATACTGCCCCCTATGTACAAGAATATAACTACTATAATACTACTCCTATGTACAAGAATAGAACTACTATAATACTGCCTCCTATGTACAAGAATAGAACTACTATAATACTGCTCCTATGTACAAGAATATAACTACTATAATACTGCCCCTATGTACAAGAATATAACTACTATAATACTGCTCCTATGTACAAGAATAGAACTACTATAATACTGCTCCTATGTACAAGAATAGAACTACTATAATACTGCTCCTATGTACAAGAATATAACTACTATAATATTGCTCCTATGTACAAGAATATAACTACTATAATACTGCCCCCTATGTACAAGAATATAACTACTATAATATTGCTCCTATGTACAAGAATATAACTACTATAATACTGCTCTTATGTACAAGAATATAACTACTATAATACTGCCCCTATGTACAAGAATATAACTACTATAATACTGCTCCTATGTACAAGAATAGAACTACTATAATACTGCTCCTATGTACAAGAATATAACTACTATAATACTGCATCCTATGTACAAGAATATAACTACTATAATACTGCATCCTATGTACAAGAATATAACTACTATAATACTGCTCCTATGTACAAGAATAGAACTACTATAATACTGCTCTTATGTACAAGAATATAACTACTATAATACTACTCCTATGTACAAGAATATAACTACTATAATACTGCCCCCTATGTACAAGAATATAACTACTATAATATTGCTCCTATGTACAAGAATATAACTACTATAATACTGCTCTTATGTACAAGAATACAACTACTATAATACTGCCCCTATGTACAAGAATATAACTACTATAATACTGCTCCTATGTACAAGAATAGAACTACTACAATACTGCCCTCTATGTACAAGAATATAACTACTATAATACTGCTCCTATGTACAAGAATATAACTACTATAATACTGCTCCTATGTACAAGAATATAACTACTATAATACTGCTCCTATGTACAAGAATATAACTACTATAATACTCCTGTGTACATGAATGAATCTACTATTATACAGTCACTGCCCCCTATGGATCCGTACAGACAATAATCCAACTGAAAAGCTGAGACTAAGAGTGGATTAGATTTATTACAACTATTTTTCTACATCTATAGTGGATCTACAAACAATGTAAATGTGAATAGTAATATAAATCTTTGCAAAGCAGAACAGCAACATAATCTTAAACATGAGAGGCTGGCAAAAAGCAGCCTAGCTCGTAGTGCCTGAGGGCTGAGCAAGAGCACAAAGTGAACTTAACCATGCTTTATTACCCTTGCCACTAACAATCAGATCATACAGCACCATGTGAGCGGCCTTTATAAGTCTCAGTTAGATCACCATTAATGTGAAGTCCTGGGTGGAATCATGACGCCCAAAGCCACCCCATGCCCTTTGCTTTTTTATATAATTTTTTAAAACACTAAGTAATGAAATCTATTTACCTGAAAGTCATCTCTAGGTCACTAATATTTTTGCTAATACTAGTTACAAGTAAATATTTTTAAAAAAAATTCTTTACTGCATTTTCGTTTTACAGTTATATTGTATACATGAAAAACAAATGCTGCCTTTAGTGGTGAATACTGGTACTGCGAGTGGAAAATAAAATAATGGTCTATTTACACTAATGTACCACAAAAATAAAAACAATTTTAACAAAATAATATAAGAAATGTTCTCAGGACTGTTTCAATGGAAACCGCAGTTGTGGTTTTTACATGTGGTTTTTATAGTTTGCAGTTGACTTCAATGGGGAACAGAAATGCCTCCTATAGGGTTATGAGAGACTCCAGCATGCCTTAAAACACATAATCAATTACTGTAATGTGTGAATAAGATCATATTACTGCCATATTCAGGATACATAAGCACTATGGTCACATACATAAGCCATTACAAAAATATCAATGGCTCAGACGGGGTACTACTTCTCCTAAACCACTTCATGAATGGGCCATTATACCCTGGTTCATGGCCGGACACATTTTTGTTTCTTTTTTTTTTTTTTTTTTTTGGTACATGCGGTTTTATCATTTATAATTTTTTTTTTTTCGTTTGGACAATTCAAATTATTTTTGCGTTTTTTTAAGCAATAAACTGGTCTTTATTGTTGTTTCTTTTTTATTTTTGCATGTTTTTCTTCTTTCTTTTTTTTTTTTAATACCAGGGGAGGACAAGTTTTTCAAATTTATTTCAGTTTTTTTGTAATAGTTTTTTATAGCTTTCCCTCTCTGTTAGGGTATGTTCACATGGCGGAAAATGAAGAGGAATTCCCCTTCATTTTCCGCTGTCGGCATTTTTGCCGCGACGGGATGCTGATGCAGGTCATCGGCATTCCGACGTGACATCCCGCTGCTGATTAGGCCCAGATGAATGGGCCTAATTAGCAGGGAGTCTCAAGCCGCGGACTCCATGGCTGAATCAGCCGCGGAATCCGCGGCAAGATCGAGCAGGACGCTTCTTTTTTCAGCGTCCTGCTGCGATCTCTGCCTCCCATTGAAAACAATGGAAGGCGTATTCCGGGAGGAATCTGCTCCGGATTCGGGGGCGAAATCCGTCCCAAATTCCTCCATGTGAATACAGCCTTACTGAGATTTGTATGTAGGTGACACATAGTTTGGTGTCGCCAGGCTTGGGGCTAGAACCTGCGATGTGAGAATGGTAGTGGAGTTTTTTTATTTTATTTCGATTTTTTTTGTCTTGCATAGTAGTAGTAGTAAACCGTCCCTATCTTCTTTTTGGGATGTTACTAACAACAAGCCGCCTGTTCCTGCAGCTGCACAATCTCATACAGCTGATAACTCTGCAGGGTAGTACAGGGACGTCTTTGCAGAGTTAATTGCCTGGACATATATAGTCAATGGGCAATTGGCAAGCAGTTAAGGATATTCCTTAGCAAGTCACTTTTTGCTGTACAGGGACTTATAGACCATACATGCCCTGCTAAGAATTCTGGTAAAAAAAATATGAAAAAATCTACATTGAGCAAGGTACCCTTAAAAGAGATGGACTAGAACTTCCATTTTGGTCCCTCATCTATAAGCCAGACTGTAGGTAAGAAGAGCATCTTTCTCTCTTAAGGACTCAGCACTATGTATATTTCATAGAAAGTCTAGTGATTTTAAAGACAATTACATTATTTACCCTGTGGTGGCAATGCAGGGAAACTGAACGCCTACCATAGGGTCAATGAACGATCTAAAAAGGATCACAGGGGGTCCCTGTAGCAAGAAATTCTGGTCAGCTAATTTTTTGACTGTCCACACCTCTAAGTTCAATAGCTTACAAAATATAGTCACTTTTGTAATTGATTGTATTTTCCATTTAACCCTTTCCTGCAAATGAATGTACCATTATGTTCAAATTTGACCAAAAATGGTATTGCTTTCTGATCATTGATATTGATGACCCATCTGTCCAGACCCCAAATAGTCTAATTCTGATATTGATGACCTATCCTTAGGTGAAGTAGAGGACATCAATTTCAAAATCTTGAAATACCCCTTTAAATTCAGATTTTGAACTACTTTCTTAAAAATCTTGATGCTTAAAAGTGCTCTAATGCAGACCTCATACAGGTACTACAGCAACAAAATCAAAAAGATAGGACTTACACTAGGTTCACACTAGTGAAGGGCTCTCTGTCATTCAGGACTGTCAGGGGACCTGAATGCTACAGCACGGAGACCGGCGGACCCCATTGACTATATTGGGGTCCATTGGGTATTAGCCATTTCAAAACTGAAAGTGGTGGAGAAAAAAGTCCTCCATGCAGCACTTTTTTCTCTGCCTATTTTCGGCGATCTCTGCGACAGAGTCTCACAGACTCAGGGAGAAAAGAAGATGAAAGGCTGAATCATTTTTCAGGTTGACCAGTGTAGGATGACATTTTACCTGTTGAGGTAGACACACGAGTGATGAATTCATGAATTGATGGAGATGGGGAAAAACTAGAAATAATTTACATTACACAGGCTGAGAATTCTAGCATGGATTTTTTATGTAGACAAAGTCATATCCTCACCCTATTAAAGTGGTTTCCCCCCCAAAAAATACCACCTGTCTACAGGATATTATGTAAAAATATGATGGTTCGTTCTTCCGAATAGAGGACTTGACTTCCCATTTCCTCTGCACCATATCACCCCACTGAGGAGAATTTCGAATGGAGCCCCAGATGGGCATGCACTGACACCCCATTCAAACCTGTGGGATTGACAAAAACAGTCAAGTATAGCATTTAGCAATGATGAGGGTCCTGATAGTTTTGTAGTGCCTCAAGCATTTGTGGTAAAAAGGAACAGGGGTCTTGAGATTCCCATTTTAGTGATGGTCATCCCAATTGTAGACTACTGATGTATTTGTAGAAAGATCCCTTTTAAGGGGTTTCCCCTTAAACGACAGTTATCTATTCACAGGATAGTTGATGAATGTGGATCAATGGGAGTCTGACTGCTGCGATGTACACTGATCACAAAAATTGGTTGTGCACATGAGTGACCACCACTCCCTTCACTTCAATTGGACTGTAGATAACCAAGTATAGTGCTCCATCAGTTCTATATGTTCCCCTTCTCAACTATTTTCTATTACCTCAATGCAGCCAGAGTAAGAACAGAATCAACTTTATAAATAACCTTCATTAAAAACAATTCCTACCGTTCTGCGTCTACAGCTCCTATGCAGATTTATGTGTCTCCATAGCTTCAGACTACGAATAAACCATATGTAGTCTGATCTTGCAATCATACTATCTTCCATCTGAAGTCTACTTGTTGCTAACAAACAATACAGATTAGTAAAAAGTAAGGAACAGATGGAAAACCAGAATGTCTATAGTATCAGACTACACAGGGTTTGTGTGTAGTCTGTAACCATGGAGACACATAGGTTTGTATAGAAGCTACAAATCAGTAGAATATTTTTATACCACTATTTGACTGGACCTTGACCTTCTTTGGCAGCTATCTAAACATACTTTTGTAACAAAATCATGTACCTAACTAGGGTTGTGTAATAATTATGACTATACAGTATAAAACAAAACAAAATTACTTGAGAAAGCTTTGGTTAGCCCATCGAACGGAGATATGCCTAGCCCGTGTGAATCGATATAAAGCACAACACCCCATAGATACCTTGATACCGTATTGCACAGAATGAACCTATATACATAATATGGCTAGAATATAAAAGTTCCTTAACCATCTTCTGGTGTTTTGAAGCGTTAACAAGTTTTAATTCTAGAAGCAATAAATTGTCCAGAAGAAAGCAAGAGAAGTGACTGAAAACCAGTGAGCGTAAGAACATAGAAATTGTATCTTGCTCAGATGTCTGCCTGCTCGGAAGGAAGCAATAAGAAAGAAAGTAATAAACCTTTCCGCGTGAATGGCTTAAAGTCAAAATCCAAAGTATTGTTATATGTTTTTACAGAATTATTTATATTTTTGTAGGTATCACAATTAATCAAAAGTTGTGATGATATTACGATTCAAGAGTCATGGCCATAGCTATGGAGAGTGGACAGGTAGCAGTCATACCTGCCCCATAGACCCTTCTGCATCATAAGAAGAAACCTGTATTATAGGTGGAGGGGGGTTACTAATCCCATACCTAGGATTGGTGAACTAGGCTCATGTCATACCATGGTATGTGGGATATCATCTAGATTTGGGCCTTCTTGTCATCTCTTCTTGTCATCACTATTCAAGAGAGTCCACTATAAAGAGATCAGTTATATGTAGCATACAGTAGATTTCTTCTTTCTCCAACCCAATTTGGACTTGGACTCATGATCCTGCAGGGATCACCCATTGACTGTCGTGGCTTCCCATTTGGTTGCCATTGTAAGCAGTGAATTCTGTTGACATCAGTACCATTGGTCATGAATGCAGGAACTTTCTATGGTCTGACACTTGTGAGAAGCCCAGCCGTGATGTCCTTATTGTGGACAGGTTATCATACAGGACCACTTCATGCACAAGAAGATAACCTAACCACCATGGCGGAGCTTCTGACAAGTGGCAGTCCATAGAAAGACTGTCACCACTAAGAAGCTTAGACAAGATGTAAAACAATGTTTCTTCACTCTGACTCTAACCTTAGACTCATCTCTGAATTCTATTTTTGTCCTGAACTGGTCACCTAGTACTTGCAGTCTGACCACCTAGTTTTGACCCATGATCATGTCTTCATCCCAACTTTTGGTTTGTTTAATTTCCACTTTAAAACCTCTTATTGTTACATGTGAACTGTGTCACTTCAACTGTAACAAACCATTTAAGCTGAAGCTGAGTGGAAGGTGCTACCCTTGACTTAGGTTAATCTAGTTAGGGGAAGGAGATTGAAAGTGCCCTTTTTTCCTTAGGAGGAGATAGTTAGTGCTCTTCCTCCCTAGTCTGGGAGAAGGAGGAAGCTAGAGTACCTAGTTAGGCTGAGAACAGTCAGTTCCAAGTTAGAGACATGCCATTGAAGCAGTCAGGAGATGGGCCATAGCCCTGCTGACTTTTGGAACCAGTGTGCATGGCTGAGACTGTCAGGGCACTCCAACCACCATCAGGCTTAGAGAGTCTTACTACATGGAATACTATTAACACTGTCTTTCACACTGCAGGCCTCCTCATCTTTGAACCAGACCTGAGAAGTGGTGGAGGTTTGGCCAAACTGACAAAAGCCAACTGTGACCGACTACAAGTCCCACCCTCCCTGCATTCCTACGCTGGGTCGCTGCAGCACCTCAATTCATCCAACACCATGTATGAGATGTTTAGCTGGTGGAAATACGTGAATTATCTCTTCTCTATTTATGCCTGTTATACGGGCACAGCCAGCTCAAAATAAACATTTTTATATTAATAAAAATTTTCTTATTTACTACAGATTGTTAGACGAGTACAATAATTTATTTGTCCAGCAGACATTTTTGCTTCTTCTGGGTGCAGGATCCGTACTTTTTGGTCTCAGTTTTGAAATGATATGATTTCATTAGTTTTTTGCCTCTTTAGTACAGACTTTGTGGTTCGGAGTGATTTGTGTCCAGACACATGTATTATGAGCAGGAGAGGTTAGACCAATAACATTTCAGAGAACAGAGGTTTTATACGGAAAATGAAGTGTAAAATATTTCATAACAGGAAATGGATTTCTCGGGCAGGTCTGCCGTATAACGAAAGCCATAAAGCCGGGTCCTGCAATAGATTGTAAGGGTGTTGAATCATAACTTGTTTCCATTAGATGAACAAATGAGAAGTTACACATACTTTAGTGCCCTCACTGCCAAAGTCAGCGGAGACGTCACATTTAATTATACACTTGTGATCAAACGTGTTGTAACTCACAAAAAGTCCTGTGTAGTTTATGTCTAACTTAAAGGGGTTGTCCTCATTTCACAATTCTTTTTAGTTAAGATACTAAACTGATGAGAAGTCACCCCGATGGTAGGATCTCCAGTGATCAACTGTAATCTGTGATCAAACCTGACAACAAACATCCAGGGCATCCCTGAAGCCTTGAGCCTCATGTGACTGCTGAATCCAATCAGTGGCCGCAGTGGTTGGTGTTAAGGAACCAGGACATATGTGACTGACTGATTGGTCTCAGCAATCTCAAGAGACTCAGGACTCTCAAGGCCTTGGCCCAGCATGTGACGGAAAGGGGACTGATGGCGGACAACGGAGTGCCAGGGAAAGTGGAGTATGCTTTTGCTTTTTTCTTTTACAGACACCCAGTCGCCCTATGGGTTGTTCAAAATTCTGGAAAATGACAGCGCCCTTTTCTTAAGGCTATATCTATGTAGTAATAGTGACCAGAAGGAATTACATTGGATTGCAGGAATCTCAGGGTTGTCCTCAATGGGCTGGTACAAGTTGTAAGTCAACAGAACATACAGTTCTTGCTAAATTAGTAGAGGTGGCTTCATGAACACACAGGGAATCTCGATCAGTATAACTGTGCCACAACCATGGGGAATTGGCTTACCAAAATCAGTCCTGCATCTCTGTCTCAAATCAGGACCCACTTCTAGCCTAGCACCATATGCCAATGGCAACTTGCAGAGACATTAGCTTTCCACCCACTATATGCTGTGTCATGCGACTTCCTTCCAATTCTAGCACACAGCAGTCTAAGGCTTAGAGACCAAAGACCACGGCGATTCCTTAAGTAAGATCCCCCTGCTTGGATCATTAGCAGTGATGTTTGCCACCTATGTGCCACCGTGTTCCCGCCATATTGGTCTCACAATACACAAAAACAACATATCAACATTGTACAACAATATTACTATAAACCCAGACTGACCATAACTTTTCACCAAGTTTACTTGAAGCATTAGGGATGTCTTGAAAGGAATGTATTGCCAATGTTTTAATTTATTAAAACCTGTGAAACCTACCACTTTTTCTAATCTGTTTTTATTTTCTAATTGAAGATTTTTTTTTATTGTATTTCCTGTACATGACTATAGGGGCAGCCATCTTGCCTGAGCTTCTCCTCTGCTCTGTTAACAGCATTTAATGATATGCTTTACATCATAGTCATGGCCGTAGGCAGCAATAGTCTGGAGATTGAGATTTCTAGACATGCTTTGCGTGGGGAGGGGAATTAAAACTGAGACATTATCCATTGTTAACAGTTAATGCAATGATGGGTGTTAAGCGATGATATCTATAATGATGTTATTTTCTATTGTAATCCTGCCTGTGGTGTAAATGAGGTTACTGCTGCAAGGAAAACTTCTACAGAATTGACAAGTGTCAGTCTATTATTAGGATTAGTGGAGAGAGTTAAAATTGCATTATATAGTACTTTAAAAAAAAAAAAAAAGATAGCCAGATAGATGCTTACTTATATAGCGCCATCATATTCCACAGCTTTTTACAGATATTGTCTCATATAGGGCTCACAATCTACATTCCCTATCAGTATGTCTTTGGAGTGTGGGCAGAAATCCATGCAAACACACAAACAACATACAAACTCCTTGCAGATATTGTCCTTGGTTGGACTCGAATCTAGGATTCCAGCAGTGCAAGGCTGCAGTGCTAACCACTGAGCCACCCAGCCCTTGCATCCCCCCAATCTGGTGGTTGGGAGAATGGTTTGTATATTCCCATCTCCACCATGTTTGGCTGAAATGGGAATACCCCTTTAAGGCTGCAAACAATTGTTGCAGTAATACGGATGGGAATGATTGGCCTACATACACAACAAGTTCCATATGAGACAATGTGACCCTGTAGACTACAAATTTCACACATATTATCCCCTGGTCATGATCAAACCCAGGACCCCAGTGGTGTAAGGTAACAGTGTGCGCCCCTCAGCCATAGCATGTTGTAGTAGATCTTCACATTATTTACTGGAATTATATGCGTATTGACTTCATTATGTTTGTCTCTTTCACATTTCGGGTTAATAGTACCGTACCACACATGGTATTAATAAAAACAAAGTATTGAAGGACTATGCATGCTAAAAATAGGAATCCATCTTAAAACCTATGACGTAGCGGGATCACAGCACACAACAGTCAATAATCTCTTTAACAAGCTGGCGGTATGTTTCCAATAAATGGATGTGAACTCCTGATTATAATGGTTATTCCCAGAAAGCCAAGTGAAGACAGAGACAAGTTAAGTAGAGGTTGGATCCATCTGCTGTCTGGCGAGGACACAAAGAGAACTAGGTCTGAAATGTGCTCATCCTCGAAACGAACAGAAAGACCAATGAACCAGGCTCGATTGCCTCCTCTAAATAAAACCCGCCACCTCCAGGTCTTCTATTCGCTCAGTTTTCATCTATATTTTCCAGTCACAGCTGATATTACCATCAATGACGCAGGAATGATTCCTCAGTGATATGGTAAAGACATTTATAATATAGGTTTAGCGAAATACCATTACATATTCCCAATTTTACTCCCTTCATGCCATGCGAAGAAACATCATATTCTCTAAAGCTAGCCATTTCTAGCTAGCTATTCCTCCCAACCCCCCATACACACGCACACATACAGTAGCTTGGTTCTGAATAGAGAAAGTGGACAAAGCCTCTGCGTGACAACTGTGGCTGAAGTTTACCTACCTTTTCAGCAAAAGGATTGGCCATGCTGAAAACCAACAAGAGGAGAGTTGGGGAACCACCATATACACTCTGGACAAAATAATGCAGCATGCTGTGCTATCTTGTACAGAAAAATCCAAGGCTCCCTAGGCTGTTCCCCTCCATACTTTATACAAGAATGCTACACATTGTGTAACACCCCCTTTACTGACCTCCACACAGTATATTTCCTTCTTTAATAGCCCCCACACAGTATGAGGCCCCTCTTACTGAACCTACACAGTATTAAGTTCCCTTTACTGGTTCCCCCACAGTATAACATCCCCTTTCTTGGCAAACACACAGTATAATGCTTACTGGCCCCTAAATGGTAAAATACCACTTTTACTGGCCACCACATAGTATACTGCCCCCTATACTGGTTCCCACAATATATACTGCTCCTTCACTGGTCTCCTCACAGTATATTTCCCCTATATTGGCCCCCACATAGTATATTCCACTTTTATTGGCCCTCACCCAGGATTCTGCAACTTTATTTGCCCCTACAGAATATACTGTCCCTTTATTGGCCCACACAGTATATATTCCCCTTTATTGGCCCCTGGCCAGAGACAACTTAGCCCACTACCTATTTGATTATTTCAACAGGTACCGGCCAACATTTTAGTCACCAATCTCCAGGCCCACCTCCACTTTGGCTCCATACTACATCCGGAGGCTGAACAGGGTGTAATATCCAAATATTGCTCAGTCCCAGGGTGTAAAAAAAAAGACAAGACATAACATAACCCACTGTTGCGGGCCCCCTGGACTCTGGGGTCCAATGCAATTGTGTAGGTTCAGTTATGGCTAAATGCACCACTGTATACATTATATGGTCAGACAATCCTTCTGAAATCCAGGGGTTTGTCTGACATTTATCTCATATGTATGGACATTGAGCTTTCACCTGTACTCATTGTAGTTTAGCAATGCGCCATTTGTATGGGTTTGTCTGGAGGAATACCAGTTGGTCAAAATAGAGTCCAAGTACCAATTGTTTGCCCAGAAGTCAACCTTAATCTGACACTGATGGTCTTCTAGGGTAGGTTCAACGTTGAGTGCTTGAAAGGAAATGACAACGGCGCTCAAGACATTTCTGTTTCCAGGAATCTGATTGACGGTTTTAAAGCTTATGAACCAAATCTAGTAGAAGATTTTTTGTCTACCCATGCTGCCTGTATATCTGGTAATATTAAGAAAGGGTCAAGTATTAGTGAAACAAAAGGTGTACACATCTGGAAGTAGATGAATCGGGACATTGAACATCAGACAAGATGTTCACATGGGAAGACTGGCTACACAAAGGTGACCTTCACCAACCACACACATATAAACTTGTTCTTGAGTGGTATAAGGGGCAGGGGCTCGCAGGGGCCTGGATATTGGTGCCTTATTATGCTCTTGTGTTATTCTTTCGAGCACTGGGTACAATGTCGGGCGCTGCAGTCAGGGTCAGGTCTGATTGCAGTCATATGAAGCCTGCTAATGATATTTACCAATGTCTGGCCGCCAGATGGAACAGGGAGCTCACAGACCACATGCAGACAATATGGGGCTTTGTGACAAGGATCAATGTGCTGACAAATGTTTAAGAATATGGGGGTTAATTATCCCGGAATAACACTGCACTGCAGTTTTACAGACTACAAAGTATTTTACATGGTTGGCAGAATTTCTATATAATATTAAGTTAAAAAAAAGTCAAGAAGAACCCACAAAAAATCATGACACTCCACTACAATTTAGGAAATACCCTTAAAGGAAAGACCGGATAGGATATGAACAAAGTAAAAAAAATCACTATAGATGTAAGACTTGAAAACAAATTGAATGAAATTCTGGGTTCCATCATGACTTGTGCCCTTGGCCTTTAGCTGTCCAAGTGCCTTTATCCCATTCCATGATGTACAATCCAAACCACCATCTTGCAAGATGCATAAAGGATAGGGTCAGACTGGCCCACAAGAGTATCAGAAGATCTCCCAGTGAGCCCAGGCCATGACAAAATAATATGCCCCACAGGTCCAGCAGACAACAATGCAATTTGGAGGCTAATAAGGTCTATTTCCTACAGATTGATGGAGTGTGGGCACATAGAGTCATTTTATCAGTTGGGCCCAAAGATCTCCAATCCGACACTGATACAGGCATATCTTGAATAGTTGACTCAATAACTCCTCTCTATCCATGACCTGGAGCCAGAGGTGTAACAGGAAGCTCCTGGGACCCAGTGCAAAACCTGTACCAGGACCCCCAACTATAATGTATTGTTTATAGTAATGGTCTCCTTATATTGGGAAGAGACAATTTATAGGCCCCCTAAGGCTTCTGGGCTTGGGTTTGACTGCACCCTTTGCACCCCCTCAAATTACGCTCTACCTGAAGCTACTAAATACTCCAACATTAACAACATCCCCCCTCCATAAAGACTGATAATACCATGAGGTCTGAGAGGCAAGATAAGAAATTCTTTAATCATTACCTA
Organism: Leptodactylus fallax; assembly: GCA_947044405.1. Taxonomy (NCBI): domain Eukaryota; kingdom Metazoa; phylum Chordata; class Amphibia; order Anura; family Leptodactylidae; genus Leptodactylus; species Leptodactylus fallax. Next base: position 196,970 of record CAMRHE010000897.1, read on the forward strand.
TGGAGAATGGATGGGGGAATAAGAGGTGTCCAACGTAGCAAATTTTTTCAATATTGAATAATGCAAATATAAGTTCTTCCATGAGAGACAGTTACAGTGTTTCTATATCAGAGTTAGTGCTCTCGAGGTAGAGGTAGTCAAAGCGCCCCTGTAACAGCCAGCTAGTGTCCCGATGATAGAACTGGGACAGTACCTTTAATATAAAGTCAGCAAGCCCCCATAAGAGAGCTAGCCATAGTGCCTCTTATAACAGAATCAGCTAATGCCCAATTATAGAGCCTGCCACAGTGTGTCTATAATAGAGCCAGTTAAAGTCCCATAATAGAGCGAGCCACAGTGCCATTATAGTAGTCAGCTAATGCCCCCATGCTAGAAACACTATTAATGCCACCTCTAATGCCACCATGATAAAGCCAGCCACAGAGCCTTTGTAGTAGTCGGCTAGTGTCCCCATACTAGAAACAGCCACTACTAATGCCACCATGATAGAGCCAACAAATTCCTGGTTGATAGAGACAGTCATAGTATACCTAAAACAGTGGGTATGACCTACTGATCACTTCCACCAGAACATAGGATCACTATGTACACTAAATCTATCTCATCATTAGACTTGATGCCTTCCATTACTGTCCACCAAACACTGGCTACATGTCTAAGGTACATCTTGAAGCTTCTGGGCCCCAATGTAAAATCTGTAAGAGAGGCCTCTACTTATCATGCATATCTAATACATGGTAGAGGGTCCTTTAGGCTCCCTCAGGCACTAGACTGGGTGTGACTGTCACCTCTTCACCCTCTCTAGCTATGCCCCTGCTACAATGCCCAGTCATCTATACGCTTTACAAAAACACCAGCCACATCTGCACACTGCACAGACATAAGGCATGTTTATCTCTATGTCCTACATTACACCCTGGCCCCTAAAACCTGTTTGGTATTACAAGTGACTTCATCTTATTATGGGCCCATCCCTCATTACGAGGAGTGTTATGTTTTATAATCTAAAAACAATATCCTGGGGTTTCTATAGCACTTGACCGGATACGACATCAAAGTCGACGAGAATGGGCAAATATTTTTCAGAATCCTTTCTGCTGACTTGCATATATTTAATAATGTGAACCCAATAACAAAAACACAAGCGGTACAGAATAAAGACAATATTTTTGTAAAAAAAAAGTTTACTAGTGACTGAGCCTATACCGTCTGCTGAACACATTTCAGCTCTTCACCTTGCGTGTCAGCGCAGGCCAAGACAAACACTGTTTCTTTATCACAGCTTACATACCTATCCTGACAGCTCTTTGCTTGTGTTGCACCCGGCATGTGAAGAACTGAAAGATTTGTCTGGCCCCGGTTACACAGATTGACATTCGAGCTATGTTTGCCATGGTGACAACGAAACAAAAATATATCTGTTATTCTGGTCTTTCAACAAATAATTTTGGTGTGTTCTTGTGCTCCACACTGCGGAATACTGGATGTTTATCCAGCCAAGTAGATGAAAGAGTATGTTGTGACAGTATATTTGTCAATGTTGAAAGGGTGCGCCATATGTCCAACTGTGCTAAAGGGGTTAAACTGGCCAGTGACCATGTAATTCGATTAGCTCAGAAAAGTAGGGGGGTGGTAAGGGTTAGTATTTGCGAAACAAAACAAAAATTCCTGCTCCATCCGCTTTTACCTGAACGTCAACTTGACAAGTTGACTCCGGGTTTTATAATAATTGCCAGATTTGGAGTTGGGAAGAAATTTTGTTCTCCTGACATGGGGGATTTGGGATCTGCCTCATGGGTATTTTTGCCTTCCTTCCACACGGTAGGGTTATAGGTTGGACTTGATGGATCTGTGTCTTCATCCAACCTCATCTACTATGTTACCATGTTACTAATTCACATAAGATGACGACCAGCCATACATACCACATTTCTGTTGGATCATCAGCCATGGGGATATCTAGTTTTTGGGTAACAAAGATGGTTATGAGCGACTTCAACATGCTCGATTCCTAGTTCTCAGTGTTGATAAGCCACTGCCAACAGCTCATTCCCTTCTCCTGAATATGAACACATACACACTCGAACATTTGGAGGTTGAGAGGAATAGCAATTGACCAAACATTCGGCCATTATTTATCTAATGATGGCCATACAAGTTAGACAAATTTCAGCCAAATCAATATCATTGAAACCAGCTGACCATCTAAGGTTTATGGGGATGTCCCAACTCGTCTCCGATCAGAGATGTCGGGAGAGAGGAGGATTGAGAAGTTGGATGTGAACACGCCTGATCATTTTGTTTTCAGTAGTTTATTCTCTTTGACCTATTGAGAACATATGGATGCTCAACTAAGCAAGCATGTGTATGGGGGAACCGAAAAATAGCTGTTAGAGGACTGTGTAATGGACAGTTTAAAGTGGATGGCCAACTTAAATGTCATCATAAATTTTAGTGTGTCAAGATGTCACTTGATCCTGACAACCAAGCCAGGCTAATTTCTCCCTCAAGAACCAATAACCAGAAATATCTCATATCTCCATTGACATTTGATACAAAAACTTGCGTCAAAGAAAAACATTTTAATCCTTGTGGACTGTTTTAGACTTCCCATACATATTAGATACAGTATCCATTGACAAATCTCAGTCTAATGTGTATAGAGGTAGTTTTAGAAACAAGAACTGGTTTAGTTGGATTTCATCTTCCAATTTAAGTTTTTAGACAATACCACAAGTGTATGGTTTTTCTCTTAAACAACTGGTGGCCAAAGCTGTATGTCCTGGCCTCGAAACTTGAGGTTCCTCCATGACCCAAACAAGAAGAAACCATGCTAAGATATAAAAAGAAGGACCTGACATTAGAAGGTCCTGACCAAGAAGAGGTCATGGCTTTAGTAAAAAAAAAAAAAGCCTGATGGGATAGACATTGCTGGAGAATACATCTCAAGTTAAGGAAAACCTCACACGTTTGCAACGTGGCAATGGTTTTACAGCATAACATAACATATAAGAACACATCAGTGAAGAAAGAAAGGAGAACACTAAATAATGCAGCACACCACAAAAGTCCAGAGAGCACTCTCACTACACAAAGCTTTTCAAGCACTTTTTCAGAATCCCTCTTCATTCTGAGCAGCTTCGACATTTGGAAATAATTTTCTTTTTCCCCTCTTTTTCATTATTTAGCAATTGCTTTTCATCTCCCAGACTTCTCTGTTCTCTGCCTATGGAAAACTCTACAGATTTCCTTGTTATTTCTTTGATTATGGCACTCGCTGCTATCCTCCAGTGTACACGTGTCTTTCACTATATTGAACAAAATATAAAAAAGGGGAAAGTAGTAAATTTTGTGGCATTTTCGTAACGCTCTGTTCATGCCAGCATCAGGACTTCTGTTCACAATGGAGCCATGACAGATAGGAAGAAACAGTTTTCAAACAAATCTCAAGAAATCTTGATGGACCCTATTGAATTGTAATGGAGGCCATCAAGCTTCTATAAAAAGTTTCTAACTTTTTGACAGCAAGAATAACACTGCAGTCTATGCTATTCCTCCTGTCAAAAATACTGAAACCCCTGAACAGAGGCACAACATGAAGTTTCCTATAAGGGCCCACACCTACCATGTGTCATATATAATAATAGAGTCTTCCTATGTGGCAGAGAAGCCATTGGGCCACTGTATGGACCAGGAACCAAGTGAAACTGCTACTTCTGCACCTCCAATAGGTAAACTTCTGTCCTGGCTTAACAGAATTGATCGTAAGGTGAACCGAGCCTAAGGTTTATACTTGGTAAGGTCCAAAGACTTGCCCCAGGTATACAATTTTTAGCAGGTATTGCAGACAGTTTGTGAAGGAACTCAGCAGGGAGGTTGTTCCCGCCATCTTGGAGAACTAAGCACAGATCTTCTGTGGATGTAGGCTTGCTCCAATCTTTCTGTCTCTTCATGTCATCCCAGACAGACTGGATGATGCTGAAATCAGGGCTACATTTGTGGGGGCCGGATCATCACTTCCAGGACTCCTCCTCCAAAGGGCAAAGGTAACACCAAATATTATTGGGATTTAGATTTCTCTTTTCTTCATTAACTTCATTTTGTTCATTAACAAAAATAAACTATTAACCCTTCTATTTCTGAAAGCATTCTTACTTTATACCTGTCTAAAATGTTTGCACATTACCGTTTGCAATCATATCCCTATATACTGGCAAATCTCATTCATTGACTACCATTGCAAAAAATACATTTTAGTGGGGGATGGCTTATTCTTGAAAAGCATAGTTGACTACATTTTTAATGATAAAATGTTGCATACCACTTGAACATATGCCAAAGGACACTCTTTTGGCTAAGGGGCATGTTAGTGCATACATCTGGAAGTACTCCAAACATTCATGCCGAATTCATACAAGTATTTGTAATATTCTTAATGCTATTGGTGAAAAAATAACATGTGAAAAAGTAAGAATAAGCATGAAATGTAAGAACACAACCTTCTTGAGTCAAGATTCCAGTGAATGATGCTTGGACTCAAGTTACGCTAGGTTCACACTAGCATTCGGAAACCCAATCCATTTCAAAAGCGGTTTTCCCATAGACTATAATGGGGTCCGTGGGGTTTCCGCCCGAAAAATGCGAAGAGAAAAGTCCTACTTGCAGGAATTTCTCTCCACTTTTTTCAAGCAAAATGGGGAAAGGAACCTCTGAACAGAGACCGAGCACTAGTGTGAACCTAGCCTTAGTCATTGTAAAGTCGTCCATCTTGAATGGTTGTCGTTTGTTCGACTATTTCTCCGAAACCCCCCATAAAGGCTACATTCAATTGAATATGCGTGCGTTCTCAATGCGGAGAGGAGAGTAAGCCCCTGCTAGACATCTCAGCTTATCTCCTGCAAGAACAAAGGATTCAGCATGTCGATATACCCGATTCTTACTTTGACCAATATCGCCAGGTTCAACAAACTTTGCTCTAATGTGCATGGACATCTTAACATTTTTAAGAATGCGCCTTTCACCATAGAGGGGCGCTACAAAGAGCACTGTGGTAGGCTGGGAATAGTTAGAGAGCCGCTCATGACAGTGTTACAACTTCAATGTATCCCAATGGGAAAAAAACGATTGCAAGCGAAATTTTTTGTTAGCCAAACATCACTTGTAAATCCATAAGATCTTATTAGCCATTTGTGCTTCAACACAGAAAAAATCAAAGAGTTGTAGTTAGGCTTTCCTTCACCCGGGGCAAAGATTTGGCTAGTTACCCTAGCCCTCTTTCTAAATACTGTAGCCAAGGTATAGTAGTTTTCATTGTGCCAAAATAACCTGCTTGTGCCCCTTACCTACATGTCTTGTCCCTGACAGTAGGGGTAAGTGATTGGCTCCAAAGTCAACTCCAAATGAGGTTGTCTTCTGCAGAACCTTCGGACTACATTATTGTGTCAAAACCTAGGTCCAATGGAAGGTCCTCTGGTAGGACAGCCCTACCGGCATTACATGTAAGTGCGCCGTATTCTATGTGACATGGAAATAAAGTTTATGATACTCACAATACAGTTTACGATCTTGAATACAAAATGAACACAATATAACCTGTGAAATGTGTTAACAGCATGAACGCATGGAAGAAGAATTTCCAATATCTGTAACTTTTTATACTTTTCATTCATAAAACTCATGACCCTACATACCATACATCAGCCGGCTACAGCATAGGTACAAAGACACGTACACTGGTGAGTGAAATAATGGAGGCAGGATGACAGACTACTTCCACTGCAACTGATAGTGGTGGGAAATGGAAATGATGATTCATGTGATGTCCTCTCCAAAAACAGAGATTACGTCATTGCAAAGGCCAATGAATTCCAGCTTTTACCATAGGGGAACCTCCTAAAAGGGGAACCTCAGTAAATGCAGCACTTGCTATTACTGTTTTCTAGGGAACCCCTGGCAAAGTTCTGAAAACCTCCAATACAAGACCCTGACGCTTCATATGGCCCACTACCTAAAGAAAGTCTGTTACCAGAACCCAGACCCGCAGGTAGATATTTTATTGTCAGGCAATCCGCCAAAAATTGTCAAAGAAAAAAAAGTCCTACAGGGAGGACATTTTTCCGCCGCGCTTTCAGTTTAAAAATGACAGACAACCAATGGACGCCATTATAGTCAATGGGGTCTGTGTCTAACCACTGTTTTAGTGGTCCGCCACCCCACAGGCACATCAGCAGCTGCCATGGAGAACCTTGTGAACAGATCTCAAAAAATGGTCTCAATTAGGGACTGAGAAGTAGTAGATGAATCCCATACGCTGAGATCTTACAAATGATTGACCCAGTTGCTACCTTGTTCCTGAACACATGACCATGCTGAGAGCATTTTGGATCCAGATGCTTTTGGGATCTTCAGACATTTTTACGTTCATGAACTGAGCTGCCCTGGGTATTCACACAAGTTCACACAAATTAGATCAGTTAACCTGCTTTCTGATGGTTTCCAGACAGCAACAGATTTTCTTTTGCAAAGCACAGACACAGTAACATTGCACTGAGAAAATGGTGAAAGAACTGAAGAGTTTCTAGAATTATATTAGAGTGGTACAAGCACTCCCTCTGCATGCCCTAATGGAGTCTATGGACAGGGGTACAGGTACTGAGGTATCCTGTAGTTTGCCCTTTTGTTACATAGCTTACTACAGCAGAGATTATATTTGCAGGTTACATCTTCGGTGCACACAATAGCATGAATGGCCCGGCGGCTGAGTAATTTGCTCGTAATATATGTATAAAAGGGTGTGAATCGGCTTTTTGTGCTTACATAGAGATAGCAAAAAAAAGATCAAAAAAGCAGCGGAAACTGCAAAAGAGAAACGTGAGGGCCAAATCCGATGATGACATGTCCCATGAATGGAAGGAAGGCAGAGCTATGTCAATATTGGAGCGGCAAGACACATATTTAGTTAAATGTGTTATTCATTGTCACAGAGGAACGATTAGCTACAAAGAACCCTTTAGTGCCTGCGTGTTCATGATTAACTTTCCGGACGGCGGTATGTCACCGTACGAGTATTTCTGGAACGGGACTCAATCCTCAAAAGCTTATCGAGAAGAAGGAAGCATCTCAAACTTCTCAAAGGAGAACATATAAAATTATCCTAAATGGCGGCACTCATAAAAGCAATAAAAAATACCACATTATTTGTAGAACACTGGGGCAAATGGAGGGCAAATGAGGAGATGGAAGGCCGGGTCAGCGATTATGGGTGAAAATCAGGATAACTTAATACTGCATAACGCTCACTTACAGTATGCCAGCCTTAAAGAGGTTGTGCTGTTATAGACACTTATCCCCTATCCACAGGACCCAGCGGTAAGACTTCCAGCGATCAGGAGACCAAGGGACCAAAAGTCCCCCTAAAACCTCCTTGTGAATGCAGCACTAGCGTGCTTGCATGACTGGAACTCCATTCACTGCTGTGAGGCTGCCAAGACTGTAATTTACAAGGAGGTTTTAAGAGGACTTTCGGTCTCCTGATCACTGGGGAACCCAGCAGTCAGACTGCCAGTGATTGGACACTTATTGGCACAACCCCTTTAATTACTGTCAGTGCTAGAGTGAGATTATGAACCAAAATTATCGAGGCTAAGGGCTCTTAATAATTTTGGTGCATCTCAATTGGTCTGTGCACCAGAATCTGAAATCTATGCCAGCTATAACAGCTGTGGTTTATGCCAGTTTTCTAGCAAAAAGGATGTTAAATTTGTCAGGCTGTAAAGTCGCACCCATGAACGTCCTCTTGCCCACCTCATTTTTAAGTAAAGGAGTTGACCCTGACTATGATATCGAGTGCTGTGGTTTCTTTACTACTTATTGAGCACAGCACTGGACATTGTACTTTGGCTGTACTTGGTACTGCCGCTCAGACCAAGGAGTATCAACAGATTTGCATACAGAGCATTATTTGTGTATAGAGGTGCATATTGTTACTATCCTTCATCATCTACTCCTCCAGCAGTTCAATACAGCAGCCATGAATTTGCCTACCCTCTAATGATAATGAGATGACTCTGCTCATACTGTCCCAATCTACACTGCACAGCTGACAAGTGAACTGCAGAAAACAGGAAGTGCCAGACTGCTCTAGGTCCAGTGTGAAAACTACAATATGGTTATAACAAAAAGCTGACATATATTTAAAGACGGCCTTTTATGTTCTCTGAGATGTGTGGTATTATATACCGTTAGAAAGCTCTCAGCTTTCCTGGTATGTGCCCCGGTGCTGTGGCTGAGATTTGATAAACGCCCCTCCCGCCTGTACAAGGCTATGAAAGAGTATTGTCGGGGGTGCGTTCCTCACAGTCCAGTGATGACGCTAGTCTGTAAGACCCACCTTACTGACAATGGAGAGATATCAGTGCTGAACCTAATGCCACCGATATCTCTGGCACCTGGGCGCATACTGTCAAAGCTGACAGTCAGCTTTCTAGCGTTATATAATACAACACATCTACAAGGACATGAAAGGTCCTCTTTAAATATATGTCAGTTTTTTATTATAACCATATTGCATTTTTCACAGTGGCCAATAGAGCAGGCTGGCACTTCCTGTTTTCAGTATTTCACATGTCAGCTGTGCAGTGTAGATTGGGACAGAATGAGCAGAGTCATCTCATTATCATTAGCACTGGGACAAATACCAGGAATGGTTTGAATTCAGCGCACTGTCAGCTTTCTAGTGATATAAAATACCACTCGTCTCTGATGACATGAAAGATCCTCTTTAAAGCTTTAATATATGGGGAACTACAATAAGCAAATACAAAGAACTTGTATATCTGGAGAAAATTCCATTTTTATTTAATATGCAGGTCAAGGAGTCTTGTACTTCATCCATTGCTCTCCTTGAACAACTGCATTATCCTGCCTTTGTGTTTAGACCTTTCAATCTGAGATTTATGACCGCCGCGGCCCAGCCAGCCTATTCCTATTAGCAGCAATGCTCCCAGACGGAATTCCTTCTGTGGTGCTGACAGTACTGTGCGCTATGCGGTAGGCGATAGTCTATTATTTCCCTGGTTAACGATTAATCATTTAATGTTCAGATAGATGTGTCTGGGTCTTCTCACGCTCAGATCTCTAACCGCCTGGAGGTTTCAGGCTCATTTACTGAAGAAGTGATCATTCTTCAATAACCAAGGCATCCTGCACCTTGTAGTGTCACATTAGTTTATTCTGTATGCAAATCAATGATATATTAGCAAGGTGACATTGCCATGACATCAACGAATATATTACACTATAGGCAGAGGCAAAACTTGAAGCTTCTAGGCCCGAGTGCAAAATCTGTGATGGAGCTCATACCTGCCATGTGCCAACCATTTAGAATAATGGTATATTTTATGTGTCAGAGGGAACTTTGGGGCCTCCCTAAGGGTGCTGGGCCTGGTAGCGCCTACGACCGCCGCACCCCCTCCAGCTACACTCCTGACTATAAGGCAGATTTATTATACCTTGTAGGCCAAATGGCGTTCAAGGCATAAAAAAGCAGCAAATATTTGCACAAAAATTTGTGATTTTTTTCTATTGTGCCTACACCACTTTCCAGAAAAGGGACTCACATATTTATTATCATATATGCCAGATATGAGCTTGCATAGATTTCCCCTGCAGGTGCATGGCCTGTCAGAGGGTGCACCTCAATTATGGGTAGGTGTGCTCCTTGTCATAAATGAGGCGCACCCTCTGCCGGCTCAGGGGTTAAAAATGCCAGTCTTCATATGCCTGCCTCTATGAGATCTGGTCTACGCAGCTGTCTGATGTACTCTTCTTATCTGAGTTACCCAGGCTGGCATTCAGAGGTGTACACACGTGGACAAAATTGTTGGTACCCCTCATTTAATGAAAGAAAAACCCACAATGGTCACAGAAATAACTTGAATCTGACAAAAGTAATAATATATAAAACTACATGATGACAAGCCACAAAGCTTCTGGGAGAATGTTATATGGACAGATGAGACAAAAATCTAAATTTTTGGCAAGGCACATCAGCTCTATGTTCACAGACGGAAAAATGAAGCATATCTTGAAAAGAACACTGTCCCTACTGTGAAACATGGAGGAGGCCCTGTTATGTTCTGGGGCTGCTTTGCTGCATCTGGCACAGGGTGTCTTGAATCTGTGCAGGGTACAATGAAATCTCAAGACTATCAAGGGATTCTAGAGAGAAATGTGCTGCCCTGTGTCAGAAAGCTTGGTCTCAGTCGCAGGTCATGGGTCTTGCAACAGGATAATGACTCAAAACACAGCTAAAAACACCCAAGAATGGCTAAGAGGAAAACATTGGACTATTCTGAAGTGGCCTTCTATGAGCCCTGACCTAAATCCTATTGAGCATCTTTGGAAGGAGCTGAAACATGCCGTCTGGAAAAGGCACCCTTCAAACCCGAGACAACTGGAGCAGTTTGCTCATGAGGAGTGGCCAAAATACCTGCTGAGAGGTGCAGAAGTCTCATTGACAGTTACAGGAATCGTTTGATTGCAGAGATTGTCTCAAAAGGTTGTGCAACAAAATATTAAGTTAAGGGAACCATCATTTCTGTCCAGGCCTGTTTCATGAGTTTTCTTTTTTAAAAATTCTGTTGAAGCCTGGTTGAAAAGCAATGTCTGACTTTCATTTGTTCATTTTCATAGAATTTTTATATATTATTACTTTTGTCAGATTCAAGTTATTTCTGAGAACATTGTGGGTTTTTCTTTCATTAAACGAGGGGTACCAACAATTTTGTCCATGTGTGTATATAGGATAAAAAATCCCAGGGTATAAACCCTGGATCTTAAGCTTAGAGCCCCGAATGTCTCCTGGCCTGATAACTGTATTGGCAACCCCCAATACATCTGATCCAGGTAGCGGGGCATGGGTGTCTATGACTCGCTGTCCCACTGTTTTTCCTCATACAATACAGACCACTTTAGGCCTGTAGCCTATGAGGGAGTAGATTGCTGGTGTGGAGCTGAGCTAAGACTGACAGGTCAAAGGTCAGAAGAGGCCTGAGACCTGCACTACATTGCAGATGGCGGCAGGGAATGGTAGTGAGGTGAATATTTTTTTTTCTCTATTTGTAGTGTCACTGTGGAGTATTATACTATGTGGACCACTAAGGCTCATTATACTGTGTTAGGGGGCACTGAGGGGCAATGTAATGTGTGGGGATCAATAAAGTGGCATTATAATGTGACACTAAGCGGACATTATACTGTGTGGGAGCACAAAGGGATTGGGTGAGGTCAAACATAGTTGGGGTTATAGGTTAGAGGCTTGGCTTAAACGGGTTGTCCAGGATAACTCCTTTTTTTGCACGTAGGTCGGGAAGGTGAAAAAAACCCATACTCATCAGTACCTGGTGCTCCGGTGTCTCCCATGGCGGTCTGGGACTGCTGCTCTTGTTTTGGTGGAAGTCCCTGCTGCACGTGACCGCTGAGGCCAACTGGCGGCCTCAGCGTCTAAGTAAAGGAACTGGGACATCACTCACATACGTCACCTGTGATGTCCCGTGTCCTTCCTTATGGTGGGACTTCTGGCAAAACAAGACCCCAGTGCAGCAGGACCGTGATGGGAGACACTAGAGCACCGGGGACAGGTCAGTATGGGTTTTTGTTTTATTTTCACCTTCCTGGGCCTCTGTGCAAAAAATTAGTTATCCTGGACAACCCCTTTTAAGACAAGATGATTCTGTTGCTTTGGCATGGTACAACACCTGTAGTCTGTATTACATAAGAGCTTTGCATGAGAGGCATTGGACAACAGTCCCGCCATATCTTCTACTGCTCCCACAATCGGTTTCACATATCTGTCCAAAATGGAGAGTGGGAGATAAGAACACAGCATTATTGGAAGTACCTTTTAAAGGCTAAGTAGATAATTGTATGATTGGTGGAGGTCCAACCATTGGTATCTCCACCGATCACCAGAACGAGACCCACATTCTAGAACATACAGAATCAAGCAGCTTCTCTATAAGTTTGGACACTATGGGTTGGATTGGGGGTGCAGGACAGATGCCAAGGGAGTTAGTATCAGTGTCATTTCCTTCAGTAGTGACATTAGAAGACAGGTGATATTCCTCGGAGGCTGGACCCGAGAACATAAGATACAATCTATCTTGTTATTGGTTGAGAGGACCTAAAACAAGTCTGTGCTGCATGGTAGGGCAGTCTCTTGTGCAACAAACCTTTATTGCTTACTTCAGTATGCTATATTACTACACGTTCTCTGATGTGGACAAATTGTCAAAGTTAAATTGTTGCTAGGAAACCTAAATTAAACTGCCTATAGTATATTCTAAAAGGAAGGTGCAAATGGACTATGTTTGAGTACTTAAAGGGGATGAAACAAGGAGATAAATACCTTACTAGGGAACTGGTCTCCTGTTCAGGATCCTCATCTATTGCCAAAAATATAAAACATGAGAACAATGCAATACTTAATCCAGGGGTGGCGCTGTAGGCAAACTGAACACTTATTGCTGGATTTCCTGACAGTTCACAGGAGATCTCTGTGGATCTCTTACAAACTGCTTATAGTTATAGGCCCCTTCTAACAAAAAGACTGTCCAATTGGGATAACCCCTTTAAAAACATTTATGTAACATGTCCTTTAATTTGTTGGAGCATTCATATAAAATACAATACACTATACCAGCTGTCAACCGAGCAGCCAGAACTGCTGAAGGAACCTTTACAAGTTGCAGGTCATGATAGACTAGAACAAACAATCCCTGGGAGGTAGTAATAGTATTGTCCAAGAAAATCCAGGATCTCCAGCCAATAGTAGTGTAAAGTATTAGGTCATACTGTTCTCAGCAAGCCGAGCTGACTTCTAGTTTCTGTGTGACATCCTAATGTACTATTCCAAAATGTAAAGGTGATGCAAGTTCACTAATGCACTGCCATGTATTATGCATCAGTACTATTGCTGGCATGAATTTATGTCAGCCCATCCACAATATTCCCTCTGCATAGTGCTATAAGATATCATAAGCCAGGATTGTAATTGGTTCATTAGATAAGAAGAAATAATTAACAATCTGCAGGAAAATTATAGGTGTGAGATATTTCTGTCGGCAAACAATGTACAGGTAACACAAGATATATACCGTATCATCTCCAGATATGGAAGATAGGGAACCATGACCAGTACTCAACTGCTTGGTCTAGAAGAAGACTGAGAGTGATTTACACCATGATACACTTCTGTTTTTTATAACTTAAAGAGGACCGTTCACCACGTCCACCAATTCTAGTTCTTAACATCCTGTTAATTGTCACTGCTTTACCGATTCCAGCACAGTTGGAATTTTTTTCTCTAGCACCCACCATTCCAGAGCAACAAGTGCAGTTAGGTGCCTGATGTGCTAGTTAGGCTCTAATGTCAGAAGGGCGGTGTCAGACAGAGGGGCGTGACTCCAATCAGAGGCAGCCAGTGTCAGAGCTCAGAATCTAACCTCTTGTTTGCTCCTGCCTGACACTGCCCTCCTGACAGTACAGAGCCTAAATAGTATAACTAACAGCAGTGATTCCCCGGGAACAGTAGGAGCTAGAGAGAAAATTCCAACTGTGCCAGAATCAATGGAGAAGCACCTAATAAATTATGTGAAGAAGTAGACTTGTTGAAGTGATGAAAAGTCCTCTTTAAGGCTAAGGCCCCACGTTGCAGAAACGCAGCTTTTTTTGTTGCAAATTTTTCTGCGGTTTTTGAGCCAAAGCCAAGAATGGCTACAAAAGGAATGGGAAATATAAAGGAAGCTCTTATACTTCTATCTTCTTTACAATCCATTCCTGGCTTTGGCTCAAAAAATGCAGCAAAATCTGCAACAAAAAAGCTGCGTTTCTGCAACGTGGGGCCTTAGCCTAAAGAGGACTTTTCACTGTCTCCACCAGCTCCAACAATTTAAATCCTTTAACAGGTAGCACAGCTAGAATGTCTTCTGTAGCCTCCACTGTTCCTGAGTAATCATTGATGGTTTAGTACTCAGTTTGATGATTAAGCTCTCTACTGTCAGGTGGGAGGTCCTTGACTGGAACAGACAGACAGGGACCACCCACCTTACAGTAGAGAGCCTAATTGGCATATTGGGGGCTGGAAGTAACTGCACTGATTGCTCAGGAACAGTGAGAGAAAAAACTCCAACTGAGTCAGAATCAGTGGAGCAGCACCAATTCAAGGATGAAAAGAATTGGAGATGGCGGAGGTGGTAAAAGGTCCTCTTTAATAATGGACCATGAATCCCCTTCATAGCAAATCCGCAAAAAATGTAAAACTATCTTCCAGTTCTTTCTCTCTTAGTCTCCCACTTCCTTTGGCTCTAGTTAACCTCTATATTACATATAAAACAAAAAAAAAAAAAATTAAGAAATCATCTACATACAGTATGTCCCAGAAGATCTGTGATGTCACCTCTCCTCCTCCTTAAAGGAGTTGTCCAGTTTCAGACCAATATTGTGAGACAAATGTTATTGTTTGTATAATGAAAAGTTGTACAATTTTCCAATATACTTTCTGCATCAATTCCTCAGGGTTTTCTAGATCTCTGTTTGCTGTCATTCATTTTGCTTATTCCCAGTGGATAAAAATCAGTTTATGGTCATGTGATGTATAGTGATATAAGCAGAATGACTGACAGAGATCTAGAAAACCGTGAGGAATTGATACAGAAAGTATATTGGAAAATTGTACAACTTTTTACTATACAAACAATAACATTTGTCTCTCAATATTGGTCTGAAACTGGACAAACCATTTAATGTCCTGTGTCTGGCTGTAAAGTAACTGACTGCAGCAGGAGCCTCCCCCTCTGTCTTGTCCGTAGTGGGGATAAAGGATTGTTAAAGGATATGTGTTGCTAGGAAATGACCTACTGTTTAAATCATGTGTTTATGTTAAACATATTCTTAAAGAATTTTTGGTAATGTTGATTTTAATTTTCCAAGCGATTACCTATATTTAAAAAAAAAAACTAAAAATCTTGTAATTCCAAATGTTGCCACTAAATCTAAAATATTCTATGACTTCCTGTTTCTTATAGAATGACCATGTGCCACAGACACAATAAATGGGAGAGGTCACTATGTAGAGAGGACAGTAGACTCTGTGAAATCCTCTATTGTGACCAATGGATTCTTCGTCTTATCTACATATACACGGTACAACATTATACTACTACATATACATGATCACTGTGATCATCAGTGAGGTGAATGCTGTAAAGAAAACATGAAGTCTCAGCATATTATATGGCCTAGTGGCCAAAGTCAGGACTGTAGGATTTTTAGGAATTTTTTTTAATATAGATAATAACATAGAAAAATATTTAAAAAAACCTCAACAAAAATTCTTTAAAAATATGTTTAAAATAAAACTTGTTTGAAAAAAATAATAATGTCGACACATTGCCTTTAATTCTGCCCTAGGCTAAACACTGCGGTCTCCAGATGAAGATCGAGCAGATCAGCAAGATTTTTACAAGACTCAGGATCATGCAAACAACGCTGCAGCAGGGGCAAGAATATCTGTTTACTTGTATTGTTTATTTTTAGGTTAAAGGGGTTGTCCAGGAATTATCCACTCCCGTATACAAGACTTCTCCCGAGTTGCACCACTTCTCTGGAATGCTCTATCCCGGATAATCAGATTAACAGTTATAAGGAAAAAATGGAAAAGCAAATGGAAAGAAAAGACATAAGGGGGGTCTGGGAGGGGCTTAAGTCAATTTCGGGTCACAAACAGTCTGTCTGCCAGATTGAGGCAGATGTTAATTGGCTTAATGAACTAAACCTATTCTTCAACAGATTTGATCACACACCAGCTCCTCCCACCCCAGCATGTTCTTCAGCTCCCCCCACCACAATGACTTCTCCCCATTCACCCAATGCGGCTACTTCCCAACAGACCAGTAAATCCAGAAATCCGTCTTTATCTGGCCACAGTCTGACCTTCACACGGGCCCAGGTGAGGAATGAGATGAAAAAGATCAAGGCGAGGAAAGCCGCAGGGCCAGATGACATCAGTGCAAGGCTAATTAAGACTTGTGGGGACCAGCTGTGTGGTATAATTACATATATGTATAATATGAGCCTGAGGCAGGAAATAGTCCCTGAATTATGGAAATCTTCTTGTGTGGTACCAGTTCCAAAGAAACCCCACCCTATGGCCCTCAACGACTACAGACCTGTAGCACTGACATCCCACCTGATGAAGATCTTGGAGAGATTGGTTCTCACACATCTCCGCCCTCTAGTGAGCCCCACTATGGACCCCCTCCAGTTTGCTTATCGGCCGGGCATTGGGGTAGATGATGCCATCATCCATCTTCTGCACAGGGCTCTGTCTCACCTGGAAAAACCAGGGAACACGGTGAGAATAATGTTCTTTGACTTCTCCAGTGCTTTTAACACCATACAGCCCAGGTTATTGAGGGACAAGCTGGGCCTTGCTGGAGTGGACCACCACCTCTCCAACTGGATCCTAGACTACCTCACAAATCGACCTCAATACATGAGAGCCCAAGACTGTGTGTCAGGTACCGTGATCTGTAATACGGGGGCACCTCAGGATACGGTTCTCGCCCCTTTCCTCTTCACACTGTACACTGCAGATTTTAGGTGCAACTCATCCAGCTGCTACCTACAGAAGTATTCTGACGACTCTGCAATAGTGGGTCTCATCACAGATGATGATGACAGGGAGTACAGAGAACTGAACCAGGATTTTGTGGACTAGTGCCACCGGAACCACCTGAAGATTAACGCGGGGAAGACCAAGGAGATGGTGGTGGACTTCCGCAAAGGCAGAAGCCCTCCTAAACCAGTGGACATCCTGTGGACGGGCATCGAGATTGTGAACACCTATAAGTACCTGGGTTTGCTCCTTAATAATAAGCTGGACTGGGCAGATCATATGGAGGCCCTGTACAGGAAGGGCCACAGCAGGCTCTACCTGCTTAGGAAACTGAGAGCCTTTGGAATCCGGGGGGCACTTCTTAGAACTTTCTTCAACTCGGTAGTGGCATCAGCCATCTTCTTTGGAGTGGCCTGCTGGGGGAGCAGTATATCAACCAGGGACAGAAATAAACTTGACAAGCTGATTAGAAGGGCCAGCTCTGTCCTGGGGAGCCCACTGGACCCAGTGCAGGTGGTGGGTGACAGAAGGATACTGTCCGTGGTGAGCTCCATGCAGAAGAAGAAGTCCCATCCCATGCATGAGACTGTGATCGCGCTGAGCAGTACTGTCAGTGACCGACTGCTCCACCCTAGGTGTGAGAAGGAGCGCTATCGGAAGTCTTTCCTCCCCACCGCGGTTAGGCTGTACAACCAACACCGACCTAAGCGGAGATCATTACATACAGAGAACTGAAATATCTCTCTGCCTGTTATATCCCCCCCCCCTCCTCTGCTACATCCTATCTGTCTGTCGGCTATCAAAGTAATGCCTCTCACCTTGGAACATTCCTGTACATGTTGTATTTGTATTTGTATCTGCTTATCTTATCTTATCTTTGCTGCTGTAACACACTGAATTTCCCCATTGTGGGACTATTAAAGGACTATTATTATTATTATTATAACTTCCAATTTCTACAGCTTCAAGCGCAAATTAAAAACATATCTTTTCAGACAGGCCTATCACAACTCCTAATGTAAACCCTTCCGTAGTTAGAATCCCTAAAACATACCCTCTGTTCACGCTCCCGCATTACCGCACAGGATATGATGCCGTATCAGACTGTAACTTTATATGTCCAGGCACCATCTGCACGTTACGACTGGTGACGGCTCATACAGCTTATATATGTCTAATGACAGTAACCTCTATTACAGAATTGTCTGACCATTGTACAAGCAATGCTACATCTGTTGCCGCCCCTGCTACCTCTTGTGTCACTCCCTCTACCTCATAGATTGTAAGCTCTTGCGAGCAGGGCCCTCAGTCCCAGTGTGTGAATTGACTATTTCTCTGTAATGTATCTTTTTGTCTGTGCTTGAACCCTACAAGTTGTACAGTGCTGCGGAATATGTTGGCGCTATATAAATAAAATGTATTATTATTATTATAGGGACGGAAACAAAAAAGTTATATTCACCTGTCCCTGGCTCCCTGTTGTACAGTCTTGTTCCCCTATTACTCTAGTGCTGGGACTTGCTGGGTGGGAAGCAGAGAGGCTCATATGACAACAGAGACCAATCACTGGCCTCATCGGTTGCTGGCGAGGGACCAATGACATCACTCACATATGTCACTGTTTCCTTACCTTGTGATCCTCTATGCTTCCCATCCTGCAAGTCCTGGCACTGGAGTGAAACGGGACCAAGACTGTGCACTGGAGCACCAGGAATAGGTGAGTACGACTTTATTTTTGGTTTTCCACCCACTCCAGCCACCACCGAGTTTGCTATAATTCCTTGGACAATCCCTTTAAATCTTGGAATACCATCAACAGGAGATTAAGCCCTTTGTTCTCTGCAGGGATTTTCTTGTATTTAATAAAATGACATCAATGCAGGCTATACCTCTACTATAGTCTGTTACTCAAACCCTCGGTGCTGATGTAAGGACCTGTAGTAACATGGTATTTTTTAGCTTATATATATCATATCCATACAGGCTGCTCTATAGACAGGAAACATAAGTCAGTCCTATTGATACTAATAATGTATACAGGGACAGAAGACAATGGTTTCTCCTTCCCATAGTTAAGAACACATCAGTCATCACTCTTAGAGGGTATACGTGGGTGAGTGTGAGGGATACGGGTTGTTGTGGCTGTGTTAATAAAGGAATTGACGTAATAGATATTGTCCATATAGAGGCCATGGAAAATTACAAAACTGTGTGCCTTGTAGCAAAACAGAAATTTCTGCAAAGTGATACAAACATATACACATGTGCACACGTACATGCTAAGGCACACACACATATAATGTACATACACAAGTGCACACACCAGCACATATAGGTCATACTTAAAAAACATAGACACATATATAGGCATACATAGGCCTATACACTATACATACACAAGTGCACACACCAACACATATAGGTCACACAGCTCAAAGATGTGCATACATGTACTTTATGCACAAATCATGTATATAGATGTGTGCATAAAGTCTTTGTAATATTATAGGTATACTGGTATGGAGAACAGATGAGTTTTCCAGGGGTGCAAGTTCCCACAGAATACAACAAAAATGCTATGGTAGGAAAAAAGTATAGAAAATCCTGTCTCTGGAGGAAATCCAAGATACTGCGAGAAAGGACAAAAACTTAAAGGATAAAAAATTCAGCAAATATTCTCAAGTCTTGATTTAAAACCCAAATGTGTCCCATAAACCTTGTTTATGTCGTGTGAATTTGTGTGATGTTCCAGAACTTTCTTTACATTCTGAGAGATTAAGTCTTCCCGAATACCGCTGCTCAGTCTTCACATATTTCCTGACTTTCAAAAGCTTATATATCATTCAGACAACTAATGGCACATATCAGCTTTTATGACTTCAAGGGTATGTCCAACTTTTAGCAATATTTTTTAGTTTACGTAAAAAATAAATCTACATGGAAAATGAGTCACTGTGTACATAGGTTCCATTATTTATCTTGTATTTATCTTCAGTTATATGCTGTATTACACTCCAGAGCTGCGCTCACTATTCTGCTGGTGCAGTCACTGTGTACATACATTACATTACTTATCCTGCACTGATCCTGAGTTACATCCTGTATTATACTCCAGAGCTGCACTCACTATTCTGCTGGTGCAGTCACTGTGTACATACATTACATTACTTATCCTGTACTGATCCTGAGTTACATCCTGTATTATACTACAGAGCTGCACTCACTATTCTGCTGGTGCAGTCACTGTGTACATACATTACATTACTTATCCTGTACTGATCCTGAGTTACATCCTGTATTATACTCCAGAGCTGCACTCACTATTCTGCTGGTGCAGTCACTGTGTACATACATTACATTACTTATCCTGTAATGATCCTGAGTTACATCCTGTATTATACTCCAGAGCTGCACTCACTATTCTGCTGGTGCAGTCACTGTGTACATACATTACATTACTTATCCTGCACTGATCCTGAGTTACATCCTGTATTATACTCCAGAGCTGTACTCACTGTTCTGCTGGTGCAGTCACTGTGTACATACATTACATTACTTATCCTGTACTGATCCTGAGTTACACCCTGTATTATACTCCAGAGCTGCGCTCACTATTCTGCTGGTGCAGTCACTGTGTACATACATTACATTACTTATCCTGTACTGATCCTGAGTTACATCCTGTATTATACTCCAGAGCTGCACTCACTATTCTGCTGGTACAGTCACTGTGTACATATATTACATTACTTATCCTGTACTGATCCTGAGTTACATCCTGTATTATACTCCAGATCTGCACTCACTATTCTGCTGGTGCAGTCACTGTGTACATACATTACATTACTTATCCTGTACTGATCCTGAGTTACACCCTGTATTATACTCCAGAGCTGCACTCACTATTCTGCTGGTGCAGTCACTGTGTACATACATTATATTACTTATCCTGTACTGATCCTGAGTTACATCCTGTATTATACTCCAGAGCTGCACTCATTATTCTGCTGGTGCAGTCACTGTGTACATACATTACATTACTTATCCTGTATTGATCCTGAGTTACATCCTGTATTATACTCCAGAGCTGCGCTCACTATTCTGCTGGTGCAGTCACTGTGTACATACATTACATTACTTATCCTGTACTGATCCTGAGTTACATCCTGTATTATACTCCAGAGCTGCATTCACTATTCTGCTGGTGCAGCCACTGTGTACATACATTACATTACTTATCCTGTACTGATCCTGAGTTACATCCTGTATTATACTCCAGAGCTGCACTCACTATTCTGCTGGTGCAGTCACTGTGTACATACATTACATTACTTATCCTATACTGATCCTGAGTTACGTCCTGTATTATACTCCAGAGCTGCACTCACTATTCTGCTGGTGCAGTCACTGTGTACATACATTACATTACTTATCCTGTACTGATCCTGAGTTACGTCCTGTATTATACTTTACATTAATGGATTGCCTGTGTAATGCAGGACATGGCAGGTTCTCCAGAGCGAGAGACACTCTTTGTAATTGTTCTCCACTCTGACCAAGAGATAAGGACCCTGAACAGATGACACCCCTCCCTCTATTAACTCAGAATTCCCTAATAGGCCTTATGATAAACCAGGATGTTTAAAAAGTCCTAATTTGTTGGCTTTCCTCTCCCGCCTTTGATGTGACACCAAGTTATGACCCCTTGTAATCCAGTACGACCTCTTCTAGGGTCTACTACGGGAAATTATCAGCTGTCATTGCTATTAATGAGAGGTTACTACCAATTAGCCGAAGAAATACAAGTATTGTCCATCTGGAGATCCAAATAAGCTAAAAATAGGACTTGCAAATTGTAATGTCTCAGAAACAGGTTCACAAGCCGAGGATCTTTACATGGCCCTGGGTCACTGGGCAAAAATAGGACTGGTAGCTTTTCAAAGGAATTACTGCTTGACCTTTAATGAACCCTTTGGGGCTTGGTATGGTCCACAGAGGGACAACATCATCAAAAGGATACCTGATACCAACAAGCTACATAACAGTAGGATTTCATGATCCTACTGAGATCCTACTACACCTCTCTTGTTCTATGAGTTTCTTTTTCCCTGGTCTTTATCTCTGAATTACGGGAACAGTTGTTATACTGTATATAAGAAGTAACTTTCACAAATACATGTGTAAAAGTTTATCAAGTTCATTAGAAGTGAAGATATGATAGGGGAGATAACATGATTTTTGCACAAAGTCATGACAAAGGGATAACTGTTACATGTGAATAAACCCATAGGCATTGGTGCATCATGGGGCCCACACCTACATAGGCCTGTCTCCATCCAGACATAAGATGCAGTTAGCGATGACTATAGAAAAGGGTCTGTATTATCCCTGTACTGTGACATCACTGTGCACTTTAACCCAAAATTGTTGCATCACTGTGAGCATAATCCCTGTACTATGACATCACTGTGTATATTATCCATGTACTGTGACATCACCGTGTATATTATTCCTGTATTGTGGCATCACTGTTTATTATCCCTATACTGTGACATCACTGTGTATATTATCCCTGTACTGGGACATCACCGTGTATATTATCCCTGTACTGTGACATCACTGTGTTTATTATCCCTATACTGTGACATCACTGTGTATATTATCCCTGTACTGGGACATCACCGTGTATATTATCCCTGTATTGTGGCATCACTGTTTATTATCCCTATACTGTGACATCACTGTGTATATTATCCCTATACTGTGGCATCACTGCGTATATTATCCCTGTACTGTGACATCACTGTGTATATTATCCCTGTACTGTGACATCACTGTGTGTATTATCCCTGTACTGTGACATCACTATGTGTATTATCACTGTACTGTGACATCACTGTGTGTATTATCCCTGTACTGTGACATCACTGTGTATATTATCCCTGTACTGTGACATCACTGTGTATATTATCTCTGTATTGTGACATCACTGTATTTATTATCCCTTGTATTGTGACATCACATTGTGCATTATATCTGTACTATGATATCACTGCGTGTATTTTTCCTGCACTGTGACATCACTGTGTGAATTACACCTGTGCATTAAGGAGGCCAAAGTAATAGTAAAAGTAATACTGCTTTGGCTATGGTCACACTAGTGTTGTGTGACCGTTTGGGTCCCCCATTCCGCTTAAGATATTCTCTCCTCCGATTTCGGGGCGGACCCCATTATAGTCTATGGGGTCTGCGAGTTTCCGTTTTTCAGGTCCCCAAGCAGAACCAAAGAACGATATCCCGAACGCTAGTGTAAACCTAGCATAAACATGTTAATGGTGGGCCCCAATTCCAAGTTTTGCTATGAGGCCCTATGGTTACCTGTGACGCCCCTAATAGGTTTGTGATTTTGTGTACCGTAGACGTTTTCTTATAGACAGCAGAGAGCATAATACAGCACACAAAGTACTGCACATAGATAGATATTTAATACCCAAAGTAAAGGACACAGACAATAAACTGAGCCTCAGTGCAGTGCACTGTGCATTGGTCCTAGTACTGAAATATTGCATATAACCGCTCTACTGTCTTTATCCAGTAAATATTTATACGATTATAAAGATTTTATCTTTAGCCATAAACTCAACTATTCCACAAGAGACCTGATACTACAGCAATAAGGGTAATAATCATAGAAAAGAAGTCAGATAGATTAATCTTACCATATTTTATAAGGAGGCCTCATAAAAAGCTGGCAACTTGCAGAAACTTGGTGAATATTTAATATTGAATGATGGATATCTAGAAGGTGGAGGTTTGTGTCTTTCAGTAAAGATGCTCAAATATGAGTCTGTGCTTATTACGGCTGAAGGGATGAGTATTCCTAACACTGATTGAGGGATTGGCCGCCATTCAGTATACTGAATAACAACTATAGAGACACTCCAATATCTCTCTGTGTATATATATCAGAGAAAAAATTCAAATTTATTTTAAAAAGACAATTGACATAAAAAGATAAATTGGCAACGCGTTTCGGCAGAGGCTTTCTCAAACCTTTCACACAGCCTGCAAAGGCCAGACAACCCAACACAGCAACCCAACACAGCAATTGCAGCAGCTAGGCTCGTTGGTCTAGGGGTATGATTCTCGCTTCGGGTGCGAGAGGTCCCGGGTTCAAATCCCGGACGAGCCCTGGTAGGTGTATTTTTGCCTTGCTGGCCTCATGCGTGGTAAAGCCTTTCCAAGATGTCAGCTTGCTGTCACAGACAGCGGTGTTTGTTAAGGAGTCCTCTTTATAGAGTACCGCAGCTTGACTTGCATGCTGTTGGGTGGAGCTTGGTTATCACCGCCCATAATACCTGATCTGTATAGGCTTGTTGGTCTAGGACAGGGGTAGGCAACCTTCGGCACTCCAGCTGTTGTAAAACTACAACTCCCAGCATGCATACTTGCTCTGCTGTTCTTGGAACTCCTATAGAAGTGAATGGAGCATGTTGAGAGTTGTAGTTTCACAGCAGCTGGAGTGCCGAATGTTGCTGATCCCTGGTCTAGGATATGATTCTTGCTTAGGGTATAAGAGGTCCCAGGTTCAAATCCTGGACAAGCTCACCTTTTGATAGCTGTGGTTCTCTTCCAGTTCCACGAGTTGCACCTAGTCTTCAACCTGTGCATTTTGAGCCTCAGGAGATAGAATGCTGTCTGGCTCACGCATGCGAATAACAGTGGTGTTGGCGCATCGCCTATCCGCTTGGCTCGTTGATCCTTCTCAAGCCTAAGCAATTGTTCTGCCGAAACGCGCTGCCATTTTATCTTTTTATGTCAATTGTCTTTTTAAATTAAATTGGATACTGACAGTGCTTGTTTTAAGGTCCTTTTTTTCTTTATTTTAATATATATAACGCTATATTTTACGGCAGCAGCCACTTTCACACAGGAACCAGACTGAGACAACACAGTTCTTCCATCTCTAGAAGACTCCTTTTGCCTTCACCCTTGAACATCACTTATTGAAGAGAGCGGTAGTAAGATCCCATGACCATCTACCCTTCACTTGTTAACATGGCTATTCACATGGAAGTTGGGTGCAGGTTTACACAGTCCATAGTAATGAGAGATAGGGATTATTAAAGTTGACCCTATATTCCCTGGGCTTCATAGCAGCAACTTCCTCTAGATCCTTAGGTGGTCCAATGGAGTATGCATGTGTCCTGAATGGATACAGGTGGCTTATATCCCTTGAGAACAAAGGATCAGGCATATAAAATGTAACATGCCCAGTCCAT
This sequence comes from Leptodactylus fallax, assembly GCA_947044405.1. Classification (NCBI taxonomy): domain Eukaryota; kingdom Metazoa; phylum Chordata; class Amphibia; order Anura; family Leptodactylidae; genus Leptodactylus; species Leptodactylus fallax. The sequence goes on from CAMRHE010000897.1 coordinate 221,927, forward strand.
TTTTTACCAATATCATCTATCAGGAAGAGTCGGGACATCCCCATACACATCTGATAGTTGGTCAACCTTGATCGAAATTGGTGGGTTCAGACAGCTCAATCTAATGTGTATGGACGCCTGTAGATTTAGTTGGGTAGTCAGTAGCTTCTAACTAATGACAGTAAATCCCAGGGCGGCATATAATATGAGAGGTTCTTGTTGGACACGCCATTTATCAGGCCGGTTACTCCAGTCGATTATCTCATACTGAAATGGTGCTGAAGCACAAGCACAATGTGTCGCTCTGGGATTACTTCACACAAGAGGCTTAAGCCGAGGATACAGATGATAAGCAGCGCTGATTAATGTGTGCCGCCATTGTACTTACTAGATAAACTGATCTATTGTCTCTGCGCGTCCGGCCTCACAGTCTACGTGCTGTGCTGAGATATCAGCGGCCGTAATGACATTTTTGTAAGCAACTGGTGGGCAAGTAATGAGTTCAAGCCTGAATACAGGAGCTGGCACCAAAATCCATGTGGCACAATAGAAGTAGGTTCTTCTTTGTAGGGTTCATTCGGCTAAGACCTGTTACAGTTGATAAGGCCCAGTCTATATGATGACAATAGTTGGTTATATCTGTTTACAAGGCAATGTCATATTCAAACAAAGGGCCTACAACCACTAGGAAATTGACCCTATTACACTCCAAATTGCACTGTCTTCTGCTGGACCTGTGGAGCCTATTATTGTGTTAAGGCCTGGGCCCAACGGGGAATTCTCTGATATTGTGGTGGTCAATCTGTGTAAAGCATACCTATATGGATGGTCATACTAGACACATGACCAAGAAAAAGTATGCAAAGTGTCTGCTTTGTGGTCCCCATGCTTGTCACTTCTCCCGAAATGTCTGGGAGGCTTCTAAAAAAAGAGACCTCCTTGCTGGCAAATCTCCCAGGCAATGCTCCTACATCCACTAGGCTAGGATTCTCTTTATAAGTGATTTTAATGATTTCTAATAATGTCTGAGGCTAGGTTCACAATTGTGCCTAGTTCTCCGTCGTTCGGGTCCGCCGGAGGACCCAAACAACATAGAGCTCATCTGCTAAAACGGCAAACAACCGTGGACCCCATAGACTATAATGGGGTTCACCAGGTGTTCGTTAGGTTTCCGCAATTTTTATACTGAAACCGGTGGAAAGAAAGGTTTTCGGCGGTTTCTGTGGTGGGAGACTCTGGCGCGGAAGTGAATCTAGCCTGAAAATGAAATGTTCTCTCTGAAGTTCCCTGCCAAATGTTGCCAAGTATGGTGAAGTGTCCTGGACTCTCTGCAGTTAATGCCCCCTAACGCCTTGCTTCTGCTTGTGAGTGACAGCTTTAGTACCCCTTTAGGAGGCTGCTACAGTCAGGATTTGGGAGCACTGACTGCAGAGAGTCCAGGACATTTCACAGTTTGGAACCATCCAGGAAAATTTGCACAATGGCAAAAACTTATTTTTCTTGACTATGTAACTAGTACTGTAAGACCACCCCAAAAGGTATGTTTTACCGGCTCTACATTCTACTATCCAGTGCTGTCGACAGCTTTCATTGGTCAAAACTCCCTTTAAGAATACAGAGGGCCTCATATTTTCTTCATCTAGTAAAGCTGTTCTTTTCATCTACACAACTGGCCACGTCCCCCTTACAAAAATATATAGCTATGTCAATACGTGGAGCTATTTTTATAGTGAGTAGACCCTTTTTGAAAGTCTTGGACCCTTTCCCAGTCCGCTTTCAAATCCTCTTGTATCTGATTCCATGTGTTTTATTACATAAGTCAAAACCCATGTTAAGGCCCGAGAACGGAGAGATGTGGCAGAAATCTCGGCAGATGGAAAGGCAGACACCTCTGTGAGCTGCAAAGAGTGCCAAAAATCCTCTCTGGAGCAGAACAGATGGGTTTTTCATTGATAAAGTACAGACTTTGATAAGACATGGTTGAAGGTCAACTTCAGAGGAAAGTCTGATGTTAATGTAACACCATATCTGTATATAGAAATAGGATTCCCACCCCATGGATATATTTTTCACATCTGTGCACACCATTTTTTGGCTATAAAGTTGCACATGTGGAGTCCGATTGAGTATCCACCCTAATACTAATTCCTGAGCAGACCAGAGACCCCCATATCTACCCCCGGCTGATAGCATTCTTTGTATGTAGGAGCACATAAGGACACACATAGAATCTTGATGTATAGGATCTAAATGGGATTGGTAATAGAAGGTTTCATCATTGGACAATTATGTTAATGTACCCCTAAATTCTCATTTACATGGGTGATGGCTTTATGGAGGTGAGATTAGCCTTAAAGAGGCTTTCCACATCATTATTATTGATGAATTATCTTCAGGTTAGGTCATTAATAAAAAATGAATGGTGGCCCAACACCTGGAACCCCTACTGATCAGAAGTGAATGATAGCTGTAATTACATTGCATAACCACCATGAAATAAACGGTGGCCGATGTAAAGAGAGAAGGAGTCACAGAGCTTGGACAGGACCCGCAGCCCCTTCAGCTGATCAATGGGGGTCACGGAATTCCATATTGAAAGACATCAGTATTACAAATTACACAAGGTAGGTAAGGGACCCTGTTACACATTTTGCAGTGGGCCCAAAGGTTTAACGTCTGCTATTAGTGTTGCCAAAAAGGTGTCTTTAGGTATATTTGTAGGTTGTTTTGTCAGGTATACAAAGATTCTTCTAAATATATCTGTGGTGTCTGGGTTAGAAGTGCCCAAATGTTAATTTCACAAAAAAAAGAAACTATACATTTTTAATAAACACATAAACTGCACTTTGCCACTCAGATATGGAGCAATATTTTTAGACTTCTACAGTCAACTGCACATTCCTTACTCAGCAAGTTTACATTTAAAGGGGATCCACCAGCAGGTCAAGCACCAGTATGATGTTCTTCTAGTAAGCTGAGGTGTGTATTATGATGCTCTGCAGCAGCTGAGTTGTATACTGTATTATGATGTCCTGCAGCAGCTGAGGTGTGTATTATGATGTTCTGCAGCAGCTGAGGTGTTTATAATGATGTTCTGCAGTAGCTGAGGTGTTTATAATGATGTTCTGCAGTAGCTGAGGTGTGTATTATGATGTTCTGCAGCAGCTGAGGTGTGTATTATGATGTCCTGCAGCAGCTGAGGTGTGTATTATGATGTTCTGCAGCAGCTGAGGTGTTTATAATGATGTTCTGCAGTAGCTGAGGTGTTTATAATGATGTTCTGCAGTAGCTGAGGTGTGTATTATGATGTTCTGCAGCAGCTGAGGTGTGTATTATGATGTTCTGCAGCAGCTGAGGTGTGTATTATGATGTTCTGCAGCAGCTGAGGTGTTTATAATGATGTTCTGCAGTAGCTGAGGTGTTTATAATGATGTTCTGCAGTAGCTGAGGTGTGTATTATGATGTTCTGCAGCAGCTGAGGTGTGTATTATGATGTTCAACTAGTAAGCTGAGGTGTGTATTATGATGTCCTGCAGCAGCTGAGGTGTGTATTATGAGGTTCTGCAGCAGCTGTGGTGTGTATTATGAGGTTCTGCAGCAGCTGAGGTGTGTATTATGAGGTTCTGCAGCAGCTGAGGTGTTTATAATGATGTTCTGCAGTAGCTGAGGTGTTTATAATGATGTTCTGCAGTAGCTGAGGTGTGTATTATGATGTCCTGCAGCAGCTGAGTTGTATACTGTATTATGATGTCCTGCAGCAGCTGAGGTGTGTATTATGATGTTCTGCAGCAGCTGAGGTGTTTATAATGATGTTCTGCAGTAGCTGAGGTGTTTATAATGATGTTCTGCAGTAGCTGAGGTGTGTATTATGATGTTCTGCAGCAGCTGAGGTGTGTATTATGATGTCCTGCAGCAGCTGAGGTGTGTATTATGATGTTCTGCAGCAGCTGAGGTGTTTATAATGATGTTCTGCAGTAGCTGAGGTGTTTATAATGATGTTCTGCAGTAGCTGAGGTGTGTATTATGATGTTCTGCAGCAGCTGAGGTGTGTATTATGATGTTCTGCAGCAGCTGAGGTGTGTATTATGATGTTCTGCAGCAGCTGAGGTGTTTATAATGATGTTCTGCAGTAGCTGAGGTGTTTATAATGATGTTCTGCAGTAGCTGAGGTGTGTATTATGATGTTCTGCAGCAGCTGAGGTGTGTATTATGATGTTCAACTAGTAAGCTGAGGTGTGTATTATGATGTCCTGCAGCAGCTGAGGTGTGTATTATGAGGTTCTGCAGCAGCTGTGGTGTGTATTATGAGGTTCTGCAGCAGCTGAGGTGTGTATTATGAGGTTCTGCAGCAGCTGAGGTGTTTATAATGATGTTCTGCAGTAGCTGAGGTGTTTATAATGATGTTCTGCAGTAGCTGAGGTGTGTATTATGATGTCCTGCAGCAGCTGAGGTGTGTATTATGATGTTCTGCAGTAGCTGAGGTGTGTATTATGAGGTTCTGCAGCAGCTGAGGTGTGTATTATGAGGTTCTGCAGTAGCTGAGCTGTGTATTATGATGTCCTGCATTAGCTGAGGTGTGTATTATGATGTTCTGTAGCAGCTGAGGTGTGTATTATGATGTTCTTCTAGTAAGCTGAGGTGTGTATTATGATGTTCTGCAGCAGCTGAGGTGTGTATTATAATGTTCTGCAGCATCTAAGGTGTGTATTAGGATGTTTTCAGAAGCTGAGGTGTGTATTATGATGTTCTGCAGCAGCTGAGGTGTGTATTATGATGTTCTGCAGCAGCTGAGGTGTGTATTATGATGTCCTGCAGTAGCTGTGGATTGTAATATGATGTTCTGCAGCAGCTGAGGTGTGTATTATGATGTTCTGCTGCAGCTGAGGTGTGTATTATGATGTTCTGCAGCAGCTGAGGTGTGTATTAGGATGTTCTGCAGTAGCTGAGGTGTGTATTATGAGGTTCAGCAGCAGCTGAGGTGTGTATTATGAGGTTCAGCGGCGGCGGGGGGGGGTATTAGGGGGGGGGGGGGGGGGGGGGGGGGGGGGGGGGGGGGGCGGGGGGGGGGGGGGGGGGGGGGTGGGGGGGCGGCGGCGGGGGGGGGGGGGGTGGGGGGGGGGGGGGGCGGGGGGGGGGGGTGTAGGGTGGGGGGGGGGGGGGGGGGGGGGGTGGGGGGGGGGGGGGGGGGGGGGGGGGGGGTTTTGGGGGGGGGGGGGGGGGGGGGGGGGGTGTGTGGGGGGGGGGGGGGGGGGGGGGGGGGTTTTTGGGGGGGGGGGGACCGAGGACGAAGGATGGAAGGGGAGGCCTGCATGACAGGAGTTTAGCCAGGAGCATAAGCTGAGGGTACAGGAAAGGGTTAAGTTGGCCATTTGGAGGAAGCGTAGGGGAGGGAACTGGGAAAGGGGGGGTTGGGGGAGGGAGTATTTAAAGTGAAGGCGGGAAGATTCCCGCCACTTTAGAGAAAGCAGGGAGTGAGTGAAGCCAACACACCTCTGCGGTTTTCTTGCTTGCCCAGGATGTCTGAGGTTGAGGATATGCTGGCCCAGCTCAGGGCTGAAGCGGATCGTAGGGGGCCGCAATGGCTGCAATCCCAGCTGCAGGGATTGATACAGGGGTCTGGAGAGTCGGCTAGCCGCCCCTCTCCTTCTGGAAGACGGCCGCGGAGGACCAGGCCTCCGGCGCGCCTCAGCCCCGAGGAGACCCCTCGGGTCCGGCGCCGAATTAGGAGCCCCTCACGGGACCCTCCGGTCCAGGGCACCGCTCGGCGCGCTGCTGAGCGGCAGTCCCGGGCCGGGAGGAATCCGCGGCGACGGCGGGACCCGCAGCGGGGGGAGGGGAGTCGCCCCTCCTGCATCACTGACCTCGTTGGAGTCGGGATTGGAAGCGGTGGGCCTTCCGGCGGCGGCGGTGACTCCGGCTCGGCCTGTGGTGTGCAGGAGGATCTCCGGTGCAGCCCCTGTGCGCGGGGGAGAAGCGGGGCTGGCACCTTCAGCGTCAGAGCAGCAGGCTGGGCCTAGCGCAACATCAGCCCAAGATGGCGCCCACAGCGCAGGCGCTGGGAGGCGGAGCGTCGCGGAGGCCTTGTCCAGGAGGCCCGACATGGATAGCGGCGAGGAGGGCCCCAGTGAGACGGCTACAGGACGACAGGACCAGGATTCAGCGGCCGCTGGGTTCACAGCACCCAGGCGCCCAGGTGAGCGTTCATCTACTGTAACAGGGCCCTTGTTAGCGGTTTCAGGGGGAGGGGTTTAGAGGGGAACCGCGAGGAGCTAAGCAGGGGTATGTTAGCCTTTATGGGGGTGTTGGCGGAAATGGTGCGGGGAGCGGGTAGCGGCGGGGGGACGTCGTCGTCCCCAGCGATGGCGTGGGGGGCGGGGAAGTTCGCCGGCGGTATCGCTAGGGGGGCTTCCTCTGCGTCGGGGGTGTCTGTGTCGGTGCAAACGCAGAGTGAGGACAAAGGGGACGCGCCGCGGTTAGACGATGCGGCGAAGGGGGGAAGTATATGTCTGCTTTGAGGGGCCTTTAGGGGCTCACTTGAAGCAGGAGGTGAGGGAGCGCATTTGGAAAGGCGAATATGTTGATATATTTTCGCTTTTGCCTTTGGAGCGCTTTAATTTGGACAAGCCTAGGAAGGAAGAAAAGAAGGAGGAGGAGGAGAAGAGGCGGTACCGCCTTATTCCTCGGACGTTTGCTAATTGGCTGCAAGCGTTCGCCATAATGGCAAATGTCATAGGGGAGAAGGCGCCGGAAAATTGTTCGGCGCTTTTCTGTTATTTGGACGCAATAGGGGAGGCGCATAGGACGTATGGGGGGCAGGCATGGCTCCGGTATGACGAACAATTTCGTCAGCGGAAAGCGGTTTGGTCCAGCATTCGCTGGGACCATAAAGACATTGGGTTATGGCTGAGGATTATGGTGCAAGCGAGGGCGGGGCCGTCCTTTCCAGGGGGGGACCGGGGGCCCCGAGTCTTCGGGGTGCTCGGTCGCCGCACAGAAGGGACTCTGTTTCTCATTTAATGAAGGGGGGTGTAAGTTCGGCTCCAAGTGTAAGTTTAAGCATGAGTGCTCCTCTTGTGGGGGCACCCATGGAGCCAACCGGTGCTTCCGCTCCAAGCAGAAGGGTTCAGATGGGGCTGGGAAGGGGGGCGACTCCGGTGCAGCTGGAAAGGATGGCGCCATTTCTAAATAGGTACCCAGATAGGGAGGCGGCGGCCTTGTTGTCGGAGGGGTTCGAGTCAGGTTTTCGGATACCGTTTGTTGAGGCGGCGGTTTCAGGGGTGGTTAGGAATTTGAGGTCGGCACGGGAGCATCCGGAGGTGGTCTCAGAAAAGCTGAGGAAGGAGGTGGACCTAGGGCGCATGGCGGGACCGTTTCCGGAGCCTCCCTTGCCGAACTTGCGGGTATCTCCTTTAGGGGTGGTCCCAAAGAAGGAGCCGAATAAGTTTCGGCTTATTCACCATCTGTCATTCCCAAAGGGGGCGTCTGTTAATGACGGGATCGACCCCGAGTTGTGTTCGGTGGAGTATACTTCATTTGATGCTGCGATTTTCTGGGTCCGGCCTTTTGGCCGGGGGGCGTTGTTGGCGAAGACTGACATCGAGGCGGCATTTAGGCTGCTGCCGGTGCATCTAGATAGTCAGCACTTGTTGGGTTGTTTTTGGGGGGGCGGGTTTTTTGTCGACTGTTGCTTGCCAATGGGCTGTTCATTGTCGTGTTCCTATTTCGAAAAGTTTAGTTCGTTTTTGGAATGGGTCATCCAGGACGTTTCTGGGTGGGCCTCGGTCATTCACTACTTGGATGACTTTCTTTGCATTGGTCCGGGGGATTCCTCCGTTTGCTCGGTCTTGCTGCATTCGGTGGAACGGGTGGCGGCAGATTTTGGGGTGCCACTAGCGCGTGAAAAAACTGAGGGTCCGGCGACGGTTCTCAGTTTTTTGGGTATTACCATTGACACGGTCCGTATGGAGTGTCGTCTTCCAGAGGATAAGTTATGTGGGTTGCGGACGGAGGTTCAGAGGGCATGTCGGCAAAAAAGCTGCAATTAAGGGAATTGCAGTCTCTTTTAGGCAAATTGAACTTCGCGTGCCGGATTATACCAATGGGGAGGGTGTTTTCTCGACGGTTGGCAGCGGCAACGGCTGGTGTGTCCGTTCCCGCGCATTTTATCCGGTTGGGGTGGGAGTTGAGAGAAGATTTGCGGGTTTGGGATTCGTTTTTAGAACAATATAATGGGCGGTCACTGTGGATGGAGGAGGGAGTGGTAGCAGGGGAATGGGATCTTTTTACGGACGCGGCCGGGAGCGTAGGGTTTGGGGCATATTTTAAGGGTAGTTGGTGCGTAGGTTCTTGGCCGGACGAGTGGGTTTCGGGGGGGGCTGGTCAGGAACCTGGCTTTGTTAGAATTATTTCCTATTCTGGTGTCGGTGGTAGTGTGGGGGGAAATTTTCCGTAATAAGAAGATTTGCTTTCATTGCGACAACTTGGGGGTGGTGCAGGCGATAAATCGGTTGTCCGCTGCGTCGCCGCCGGTGGTTCGGGTTTTGCAGCGATTGGTGTTGGAATGTTTGAGGTTGAATGTTTGGATTGTAGCGGTCCATGTCCCAGGGGTGCAGAATGATGTGGCTGACGCCCTCTCTCGTTTGCAGTGGGATCGTTTCAGGAGGTTGGTGCCAGAGGCAGACGAGAACGGCACGCGGTGGCCGACGGAGTTGTGGACCGTGCCGGTCGGGCGGCGGAGTGTTTGATTCGGGCATCTTTGGTGGACGGTACATGGGCGGCCTATACGAAAGCCTGGGAACAGTGGGAGCAGTGGTTGGGTTCTTTGGGGGTGGAGACAGAGGATTTCGAGATGCCGTTATTATTATTCGTGGGGCATTGTAAGGAGTCGGGGTGGACAGTTTCTAGGTTGAATACGTGTTTAGCGGGTTTAAACTTCGGGTTTAAGAGTAGGGGGATGCCGGACTTTACGAAGTCATTTCTGGTGCGGCAGGCGGTAAAAGGTTGGCGCCGTTTCAATTGCGGCGAAGGACACGCGCAGACCGGTGTCCTTTTCCATACTGCTGGGCTTGGGCTCCGCTTTGGGGACGGTGGGGGCGAGCCCGTGGGAGGTCTTGCTGTTCAGGGCGGCGTTTTCGCTCGCCTTTTTGGAGCCTTGCGGTTGGGGGAATTGGTGAGTGGATCCCGGACTCGTCCGGGGGGTGTGTTTTGGGAGGATGTGAGCCTGTACGAGGACAGGGTGGAGTTTAGGTTAAGGCGTTCGAAGACGGACCAGGAATGCCGGGGGTGTGCGGTGCGGCTGTTTGCGGTGCCAGGGTGTTTGATGTGTCCTGTTAGTTGCTTGAGGTCTTATTGTCCGGACAAGGGTCGGGCGACAGGCCCCCTCCTGGTCCATGAGGATGGGTCGTTTTTGTCCAGGTTTCAATTCTTGGGAGTTTTTCGGCGATGTTTGTGTTATCTGGGTTTGGGGGAGGAGTATTTTAGTGGTCACTCCTTCCGTATTGGGGCAGCTACGGAGGCGGCCCGGAGGGGTTTGGGGGAGGACGTAATTCAGCGCATCGGCCGATGGGAATCAGTGCGTTTTAGGTCATATGTCCGTTTGGGGGGGCTGGTCTGAACAAAAACACATTTTGTATCGGGGGGAGGTCCGCAGGTAGGTGGGTTAGGAAGAGGGGTTTTTTGTTCGAGCGGGTGTGTTAGTGCCTGGGGCCTGTTATTGTTATGTTGCTTTTGATGTTTTACAGGTGCTGAGCCGTGCTTGGTTTGGTTGATGGGCCATTCCTTTGTGTTCTGGGGCGCAGTGCGGGCGGCGGTGCGACCAGACGGTAGGCAGTTGGGTTTTGCGCGAGGGGAGGTGCGGTTGCGCTGGTTAGGCTTAAGGGGGATGGTGTAGGGCAGGGTGCTCGCGGAGTTTCATCGCTTCGTGAGGCTGGATAGACCTCCAGACATACTGGTACTGCATGTTGGAGGTAACGATTTGGGGGTCCGCCCTTTTCGGGAGCTGATTAACGATATCAAATTCGACTTATTGCGGCTCTGGGCGATGTTTCCGGGATTGGTAACAGTATGGTCGGATATTGTGCCAAGGAAAGTGTGGAGGGCGGCCCGGTCGGTGGAACGTGTGAACAAAGCCCGTATTAAGGTGAATAGGGCAATTGGGAGGTTTATGGCACGGAATGGAGCGGTCTCAGTGCGCCATAGTGAATTGGAATCTGGGGAGGGTGCATTTTGGAGAAGGGACGGGGTTCATTTGAACGCCGTGGGTATTGACATGTGGTGCCTGGGATTGCAGCAGGGCATTGAGACGGCTCTAGGGGTGTGGCGGGACGCCCGCCGATAAGGAGGTCATCGGTGGGCGTTGTGGCGGTGGGGGTCCTCGAGACTGGGATATCGGAAATGGTCGTGGTGGGGAGGGCCCCGCGGTAGGGGCTGGATTCCCTAGACCATTTGGACTGTGGCTGGATGGCTCCGGTAGGGTTAAAGGGTATTAAGGGCTTTATGGCCTTAGGAAATAGAGCACCGAGCAGATTTATTTAAATAGGTGCCCCTGAGCTGGTGTGGAACGGCTAGGGGTAACAGCTGGTGCTCAGGAAGTATGGGGTTAACATTTTGGGTTTTGGGGCCTCGAGGTCCTCCGTCGTCGGGTTGGGTTATTTACTGTGTTTTGGGGAATATTTGTTGTGGCATTTAAATGGTTAAATTATTTTATTTAATAAACTGGCTGCTGTGGCCAATTTAATCCAACATCGGTGTCGAGTATTTATTTTAGGTAAAGAAAACAGAGAAGAGCGGGCGACTTGGCAATACCCTGGTCAAGTGAGGCCGGACCGAGGACGAAGGATGGAAGGGGAGGCCTGCATGACAGGAGTTTAGCCAGGAGCATAAGCTGAGGGTACAGGAAAGGGTTAAGTTGGCCATTTGGAGGAAGCGTAGGGGAGGGAACTGGGAAAGGGGGGGGGTTGGGGGAGGGGGAGTATTTAAAGTGAAGGCGGGAAGATTCCCGCCACTTTAGAGAAAGCAGGGAGTGAGTGAAGCCCCCGCCCACCCACCCCCTTTTTTGTTTGGTTCAGTGAACGGGTCGTTTTAGTCGGGATGTTCTGTCACAGTGGCCTTGGCGGTGGGGGTCCTCGAGGCTGGGATATCGGAAATGGTCGTGGTGGGGAGGGCCCCGCGGTAGGGGCTGGACTCCCCAGACCATTTGGACTGTGGCTGGATGGCTCCGGTAGGGTTAAAGGGTATTAAGGGCTTTATGGCCTTAGGAAATAGAGCACCGAGCAGATTTATTTAAATAGGTGCCCCTGAGCTGGTGTGGAACGGCTAGGGGTAACAGCTGGTGCTCAGGAACTATGGGGTTAACATTTTGGGTTTTGGGGCCTCGAGGTCCTCCGTCGTCGGGTCGGGTTATTTACTGTGTTTTGGGGAATATTTGTTGTGGCATTTAAATGGTTAAATTATTTTATTTAATAAACTGGCTGCTGTGGCCAATTTAATCCAACATCGGTGTCGAGTATTTATTTTAGGTAAAGAAAACAGAGAAGAGCGGGCGACTTGGCAATACCCTGGTCATGATGTTCTGCAGCAGTTCAGGTGTGTATTATGATGTCCTGCAGTAGCTGAAGTGTGTATTCTCGACCCCCCTTTTGTTGGGGGGCCCCCCCCCCCAGAAAAATTTGTGGGGGGGAAAAAAAAATTCTTTTCTTGTAAAAAAAAAAAAAAAAAAAAAAATTTATTTAAATTAAAAAAAAAAAATTCCCCCCTTCTTTTTTAAAAAAAAAAAAGGGGTGAAAATAAATATATTTTTTTTTTTTCCTTTTTTTTTTTTTTTTTTCTTTTTTTTTTTTTTTTTTTTCTTTTCTCTTTTCCCTTTTTTTATTTATTTTTTATTTACAAAAAAAAAAAAAAAAAAAAAAGAATTTTTTTTTTTTTTTTTTTTTTTTTTTTTTTTTTTTTTTTTTTTTTTTTTTTTTTTTTTTTTTTTTTTAAAAAAAATAAAAATAAAATTTATTATAAATAATAATATTTTTTTTATATTTTTTTGTGTGGAGGGGGGATTCAGATATAAAATGTATAAACCACTGCCGGACAGTTCTGTGTACGCCAGATATCAATGGCAGAAGCATACACAGCTTGTCTGGCTGCTCCATACAGTACTTATCAGGTTGTCCCCATGTAGAATTCATCAAGCTGCCCCATATACTGCTCATCAAGTTGCCCCCATACACTGCTCATCAGGCAGCCCCCATACACTGCTCATCAGACTGCCCCCATACACTGCTCATCAGGCAGCCCCCATACACTGCTCATCAGGCAGCCCCCATACACTGCTCATCAGACTGCCCCCATACACTGCTCATCAGGCTGCTCCCATATACTGCTCATCAGGCAGCCCCCATATACTGCTCATCAGGCTGCCCCCATACTGTACTCATCAGACTGCCCCCATACACTGCTCATCAGGCAGCCCCCATACACTGCTCATCAGGCTGCCCCCATACACTGCACATCAGGCTGTCCCCATATACTGCTCATCAGGCAGCCCCCATATACTGCTCATCAGGCATCCCCCATACTGTACTCATCAGGCTGCCCCCATACACTTCTCATCAGGCTGCCCCCATACACTGCTGATCAGGCAGCCCCCATACACTGCTGATCAGGCAGCCCCCATATACTGCTCATCAAACTGCCCCCATAAACAGGTTGTCCCCATAAACAGCTCATCAGGTTGTCTCTACACTTTACTAATCACACTGCCCCCATACACTGTTCATCAGGCTGCCCCCATATACAGCTAATCAGGCTGCCCCCATATACTGCTCATCAGGCTGCCCCATACACTGTTCATCAGGCTGCCCCCATATATAGCTAATCAGGCTGCCCCCATATACAGCTAATCAGGCTGTCCCCATATACAGCTAATCAGGCTGTCCCCATACACTGCTCATCAGGCTGCCCCCATATACAGCTAATCAGGCTGCCCCCATATACTGCTCATCAGGCTGCCCCCATACACTACTCATCAGGCTGCCCCCATATACAGCTAATCAGGCTGCCCCCATATACAGCTAATCAGGCTGTCCCCATACACTGCTCATCAGGCTGCCCCCATATACAGCTAATCAGGCTGCCCCCATATACTGCTCATCAGGCTGCCCCCATACACTGTTCATCAGGCTGCCCCCATATGCAAATGGAAAGAAAAGACATAAGGGGGGTCTGGGAGGGGCTTAAGTCAATTTCGGGTCATAAACAGTCGGTCTGCCAGATTGAGGCAGATGTTAACTGGCTTAATGAACTAAACCTATTCTTCAACAGATTTGATCACACACCAGCTCCTCCCACCCCAGCATGTCCTTCAGCTCCCCTCACCACAATGACTTCACCCCATTCACCCCATGTGGCTACTTCCCAACAGACCAGTAAATCCAGAAATCTGTCTTTATCTGACCACAGTCTGACCTTCACACAGGCCCAGGTGAGGAAGGAGATGAAAAAGATCAAGGCGAGGAAAGCCGCAGGGCCAGATGACATCAGTGCAAGGCTAATTAAGACTTGTGGGGACCAGCTGTGTGGTATAATTACATATATGTATAATATGAGCCTGAGGCAGGAAATAGTCCCTGAATTATGGAAATCTTCTTGTGTGGTACCAGTTCCAAAGAAACCTCACCCTATGGACCTCAACGACTACAGACCTGTAGCACTGACATCCCACTTGATGAAGATCTTAGAGAGATTGGTTCTCATACATCTTCGCCCTCTAGTGAGCCCCGCTATGGACCCCCTCCAGTTTGCTTATCGACCGGGCATTGGGGTAGATGATGCCATCATCCACCTTCTGCACAGGGCTCTGTCTCACCTGGAAAAACCAGGGAACACGGTGAGAATAATGTTCTTTGATTTCTCCAGTGCTTTTAACACCATACAGCCCAGGTTACTGAGAGACAAGCTGGGCCTTGCTGGAGTGGACCACCACCTCTCCAACTGGATCCTAGACTACCTCACAAATCGACCTCAATACGTGAGAGCCCAAGACTGTGTGTCAGGTACCGTGATCTGTAATACGGGGGCACCTCAGGGTATGGTTCTCGCCCCTTTCCTCTTCACACTGTACAAGGCTGATTTTAGGTGCAACTCATCCAGCTGCTACCTACAGAAGTATTCTGACGACTCTGCAATAGTAGGCCTCATCACAGACGATGATGACAGGGAGTACAGAGAACTGAACCGGTTTTTTGTGGACTGGTGCCACCAGAACCACCTGAAGATTAACGCGGGGAAGACCAAGGAGATGGTGGTGGACTTCCGTAAAGGCAGATGCCCTCCAAAACCAGTGGACATCCTGGGGAAGGGCATCGAGATTGTGAACACCTATAAGTACCTGGGTTTGCTCCTTAATAATAAGCTGGACTGGGCAGATCATATGGAGACCCTGTACAGGAAGGGCCACAGCAGGCTCTACCTGCTTAGGAAGCTGAGAGCCTTTGGAATCCGGGGGGCACTTCTTAGGATTTTCTTCAACTCGGTAGTGGCATCAGCCATCTTCTTTGGAGTGGCCTGCTGGGGGAGCAGTATATCAACCAGGGACAGAAATAAACTTGACAAGCTGATTAGAAGGGCCAGCTCTGTCCTGGGGAGCCCACTGGACCCAGTGCAGGTGGTGGGTGACAGAAGGATACTGTCCGTGGTGAGCTCCATGCAGAAGAAGAAGTCCCATCCCATGCATGAGACTGTGATCGCGCTGAGCAGTACTGTCAGTGACCGACTGCTCCACCCTAGGTTTGAGAAGGAGCGCTATCGGAAGTCTTTCCTCCCCACCGCGGTTAGGCTGTACAACCAACAACGACCTAAGCGGAGATGATTACATACAGAGAACTGAAATATCTCTCTGCCTGTTAAATCCCCCCCCCCCCCTCTGCTACTTCCTATCTGTCTGTCTGCTATTAATGTAATGCCTCTCACCTTGGAACATTCCTGTACATGTTGTATTTATATTTGTATCTGCTTATCTTATCTTATCTTTGCTGCTGTAACACACTGAATTTCCCCACTGTGGGACTAGTAAAGGACTATTATTATTATTATTATTACAGCTAATCAGGCTGCCCCCATATACAGCTAATCAGGCTGCCCCCATATACAGCTAATCAGGCTGCCCCCATACACTGCTCATCAGGCTGCCCCCATATACAGCTAATCAGGCTGCCCCCATATACTGCTAATTAGGTTGCCCCCATATACAGCTAATCAGGCTGCCCCCATATACAGCTAATCAGGCTGCCCCCATACACTGCTCATCAGGCTGCCCCCATATACAGCTAATCAGGTTGCCCCCATATACAACTAATCAGGCTGCCCCCATATACTGCTCATCAGGCTGCCCCCATATACTGCTCATCAGGCTGCCCCCATATACAGCTAAACAGGCTGCCCCCATACACTGCTCATCAGGCTTCCCCCCATATACAGCTAATCAGGCTGCCCCCATACACTGCTCATCAGGCTGCCCCCATATACAACTAATCAGGCTGCCCCCATATACAGCTAATCAGGTTGCCCCCATACACTGCTCATCAGGCTGCCCCCATACACTGCTCATCAGGCTGCCCCTATATACAGCTAGTCAGGTTGCCCCCATATACTGCTCATCAGGCTGCCCCCATGCACTGCTAATCAGACTGCCCCCATACACTGCTCCTCAGGCTTCTCCAATAAACTGCTCCTCAAGCTACCCCCATACACTGCTCATGAGGGCGCCTCAATACACTGCTCATCTTTTGTTTTGCATACAGTGCTCATCAGGTTGTCCCCATACACTGCTCATTAGGCTGCCCTATCCATTGCTCCTGAGGCTGCCTCCATACACTGGTCAATTGGATACCTCTATACATCATGGCATGACCTGGATAGGGATGAGGTGTACAGGAGGCACACTGTGACAGTATCACTCATTGGTCCACACCTGGACCTGGCCCTGCTAAAAACAGTGAGTCATGCCAATTGTAATCAATGGCTGGTTCATGCCATTTTTGGATATGCTGAGCCCTCCAGAAGGAGAGATCTTCACAGTTGCTCTCTGCTCTGGCTGCTGAGACACCCCACCCCCCATCCCCATTAACTCAAAATTGGATTTCTAAAGAGCACTGCAATAACCATGTAGTATATTACCGTAGGAAAAACAGAAGACATAGTAACCTAAGCGCCATACCTCACTGACATAATTTTGTGTTTAGTGGTCAGCAGGGGTGAAGGGTTACGATCCCATACAGAAACTTAATAGCCGTGGTTTGTAGAACTGCTTTGCCGGTAAGTGGATAATGAGCTCTGAAATACTTGTAAATCACATTTATTTCACCAAGACCCGTGAACTGGTGACGGCTAATCCATTGTCTTCTGAAGGAGAAACATCATTCTTCTGTCTAAAGTTTGGAAAACTGAAAATGAATGGATCCCAAGTAAAACTTTTAAGCTTGTTGTAAATTGTCATTGTTTGGCTCTCGTAAATCAGCCGGGCAAGCTAAAAAGTGAAATATCATCAACACTAAAGAGATGACGGGAGAGATAGCTCACTGCAGGCTGGATGGTAAGGACATAAAAGTAGTAGACACTTTCCCATCAATTATTTACAACAAATGAACCAGCCATCCTTCAGACAGGAGTCGGTCCGGCCCTTGGCACCCTCAGCAAAAAGTTGTAGAATCCTTGTCTGGATAGAGAAATAACTATAAGAGGTCTTCAGATATATTAAAAGTTACATTTAGAATTGACTAGGCCCGTGTTAAGGTGGTCGTAGGTCAAAAGGGATACTACAGGGAAAATTACTCGAAAGAGGACAAATCCATCTGAAGGAAACATGCAATGTGCTCCTCAGTATAAGAAGAAGAAGCCGGGACGCACGCGCGTCAGAGTGATAAGGTAGGCACCGAACAGCCATTACGATGTTTAATCTCTGTGAATACCCCCATACCCCTTCTCTCAGTCACTCAACTTCTCATCAGATGGTGGTATACAGTATTGAACGTGTCTTCATGGTGTGTGAACCTACTGGGTCACCAATTCATTTAAGCAATGTCAGATGGTATTTCTGATGTACCCTCAAAGAGTGTGTATGTAGAATATGGTACAGAAACTGGAGACTATGAGATCATTGATCACTTCTCATGGTGGAGGCCGTCCAAAAATGTTGCAGGACACAATCGATGATGTGTAACATTGTCTGGAACAGTCGCCTATGAAGCCTCTGAGACACCTAGCACAAGAGACTGGGAGATCTTATTCAACATGTCAAAGAGCTGCAAAAAGGGCAACGTTGCATGGGTATCATGTCACCATCATTCAGGAGCTCAAAACCTGTTTGAAGCTCCATATACTGAGAAACACGTTGTACGTTGTTTCTTTCAGATTGCCTCATTCTAGTGAGAGTTATTACAAAATATTCAGGGCCTCTTTTGAGTGAATCTCCCTATACATCTCCTTGAGAAGATTGCCCAGACCATTCATGTCCTGCTAAGAATTCTGTGAAGAGAATATACAAAAGGAAAAGGAAAACTTACTCTAGTGCCATATTTTTGAAGGTAGCTCCCTATAGATCTATGCCTGGTTTTCCAGAAATCTAGTAGCATGATCTGGGATAAAAGTCAAGACATACTAACTCCACCAAAAGA
Source organism: Leptodactylus fallax (assembly GCA_947044405.1). NCBI lineage: Eukaryota > Metazoa > Chordata > Amphibia > Anura > Leptodactylidae > Leptodactylus > Leptodactylus fallax. Next base: position 239,566 of record CAMRHE010000897.1, read on the forward strand.
TTGAGAGACCTATCAACACACAGCTGTTTCGGGACCCATGTCTATGATCAGCTAGCCAGCCTGTACCTTGCTTTGCACTACTAGGTTTCCGGGAAAATCAGTGGGGTATTAGGGTTAACAGCAGTTTTTTTCTTTAGTTTTGAGTGTAGTTTTTATCACCTTTATGGCTATATATAATATTATCAGGGTCTGTGCCATTCCACTTACTAAACATTAACTAGGATCTAAGACTCCGCAGTCTTTCTTACAAGCCGCTGATAACTAAAGTATCACAGTAATAAGGTGCGACACCTATCAAGTCATTGATAACACAGTCCTTCTGCCGGTTAGTCCAGGTCATATATCGCGTAGTACTGGTGGCCTTGTCTTCTACTACAAAAAGCTCAGGTTCTTCCATGACTGACGGCCATAGACAAGGCATAAACATCTAACCAGAAATGGTGGAAGAAACCTCAGAGCAACCATGTGACTAGAAAAATACATCAACATTCAAAGAATATGAAGGGGGAGCTATGGAACTGTGTATTGAGTGCAGTCAGGTTGGTAGTGCATTGTGAACAGGGACATTATGTCTGTATAATTCTGCCCCATGAATGTGGGCCACTTTCTAGAAAAGTTTATATTCTGAATACGTGCCAGTCATCGAGGTAGAAGGTAGAGGAGCACCTCCAGGATCTCTTGCCTATGTTATGTCCACTTTCCAGAAGTATTTTCTTTCTCCTTGCCCAATGCCACCAGTCTCCCCATGCAAGCTCTGCCACATTTTAAAGGCATAGGACTATGTCAGCTGGTCAGTTCCTGTGACTGATATCCTTCTAACCACCTGGGTGACATCACTGATGCTGGGTCTCCACCGAGGCCTCTGATTGGGACTAAGCGATCTCATGAGGAGTGTCAACATCATGACGCTTTGGTGCAAGCATCATGACGTTGATGCATCCCATGAGATTGCTGAGTCCCAATCACAGACTTCTACAATGACCCAGCATCAGTGATGTCACCCAGGAAGCCAGTTGACGGCATGAGAGAGACAGAGCACCGGAGAGGTGAGAAAAATGGAGTGTCAGGGTTTGCTTTTTAAGTTTTGCCCATCCCTAGTGCTTCTGCTTATGATATTAGCTGTAAATTGACACTAAATGACTGGAAGCTGCAGACAAACCTTGCAAATATTCACGAAATGAATCTTGAGAGGTTCTTCCATCTTTATTATCTATGCAGTTGTTTGTGCAGACCAAGAGGTGAACAGTCAACTAAGGTGTGCGTCCGCACCACCTTACACATGCACACTCAACTCAGCCAAGCCTACACCTGGATTATGCACGCTGCAATCCAAAAGTCCAATTCTTCTTTGCTGTCACATCTACCAAAAGAGAAAATTAAAGACTACCCCAACACAATATATTGTGCCCCATAGTTTAGCCCAAATGTAATAGTGACACAATCCACACTCCTCCCTTGACCGTAACATGAACAGATCACACGGGCAACTGAGCACTGCCCAACACTATCTAGCAACCAGAGGTGTAACTATAGAGAGTGCAGAAGTATCAATCACTACTGCGCTCTGGAGCCTCAGGGGGCCCAAAGGCTTCTTTTCAACAGCAAGATAAGTGGGGGGCCCCTTTACATATTTTGCATTGAGGTCCAGAAGCTTCAAGTTACACCTCTGCTAGCAAGTGCATCATATATCTTCAATTGAGGGGGCTCAGGGCGGCAATTCTCATGATCAGTGGAGGTCCCAGTTGTCAGGCTTCCTTCGATTAAACATAATACCAAAGGATCCTCTGGTGGACCCAAGCTATAACACAATAATGGTCCAGGAGAAGACAACCCGTTTTGAAGGATACTATGGACTATTCCTAGTGGTTGTTGAAGGGCGGACCCCCAGAATGATTTTATCTGGTGGACCCAAGGAACCTCAGACCAACAGCACTTACTCCTATCCTCTGAAGGAACTTTCCAGCCTTCTATTATTAGTAAAAAGAAGTCTTCAATACAATGTCTCCCACACTCGGTGCAAGGACGAGGCGCCATGATGGTGCATCACTTCATGTGGTTACGTGGTCCAATGTCTGTAGGCTTGGGTGATGTTCACCCCTGTGACACTCAACCATACTGGGCATCTTTTTACAAAAGTGCAATTGCCCTTTAAGAGCAGAGCATCTTACAGAATTCTACTTTGTACTTAATTCATCTGCAACATCATAATGATTTAGAAGAAGTTTCCTCTTATTCCCTTACAAGCCTTGGATTAGTGTAGCGCTTTGACTCCCGCCCGCCGGCTGCCAGCTTCATGTTTACAGAAAGGCTTTCCTGGGCCAAGTGGACAAGTTACAAGACAAACACACGATAACGGGATTCTCATGAATAGAAATGACTTTTATTGGATTGACATGAAGGTCTTTGGGGTAAAAGTGATGTGCAAGCTATTTATACCGCACACATCTGTTCCTGCGCTATGAATCGAGGAGTGTTGCAAATCTCTATTCACCCTCTTTAATAAAAGGAGCAAGAAAAAACAACTGGTCTCTGTATAATGCCCCGGCCTGTTTGTCCTTCCCAGATGTGCTGGTGGATTACCTTGCACATAACTCGCAGCAGATGCATTATCTTAGCCTCCTGCAGATTCGTTTTTCTTAGGTTGACAATGTGGAAAACTTTATTTTTAGGTGTTTTTGTTCCCTATTTTTATCCTAGGATTTGAGCAGGATATAGAAGTGGACCCAAGTGCAACAAAGGAGTACCAGAGGAGTGTTTCAGCAAATAATGTGCTCTATATTACCTGGCAGGATTCACCAAGGAGGAGGCGAAGAAGCAGCTGATGTAACTGGGTTGTCCGATGTAGATAATTCCTTCATAATAGGGCAGGTCTAAGGGGGTGGCAAACTGATCAAACTAGTAAAACATTCTCCTCTGAATGGCAGTTTACTTGTGGTCAACATACATGAAGGCAATGTTATGTGAGCACTATATGGTAGTATTATTTAGATACTATGTGGCTGTATTAACTGTATACTGAATAGCTGAATAGACATTGTATGGCAGTATATAGGTAAATACATATGTATCTGTATAGATAGATAAATAGATAGATAGATAATAAATAAATACGCAAATGAGATTGGTAGATAGATACCTGCAGCAAAACAACCCCACAACATGATGCTGCCACCCCCCGTGTTTCACAGTTGGGATGGTGTTCTCAGGCTTGCAAGCTTCTCCCTTCTTCCTCCAAATGTAACAATGGTCATTATTAGAGATGAGCGAATCGAAGCTGACAAAATGGAATTCGATTCGAATTTCAGGAAATTTTCGATTCGTATCGATTATGGATTTCCTCACGCTTCGATGTATCAAATCGCACATTTCCGATCAGGGGTTTTAACCTCTTGGATGCCACGGTCAAACATGACCGCGGCATCTAAGGTGTTCCACCATGCTACCTGTCCCTCTCGGCACCCCCTGTGGTGATTAAAAATAAAAAATGCTGATACTCACCTGTCCTGGCCTCAGCAGTACCTCTGGAGCTCTTCCTCCCCAGGCCTTGGGGCCTGTGATTGGGCATAATGACATCATCACGCCCTCATGTGACCGCTGAGACCCAATCACAAGCCCCAGCAGTGACGTCCAGGGAACAGGACTTCATTCGGAAGGAAGAAGAGGAGCGAGGAGGATGGTCAGACACAGTTTCTGTGTGCACACCATGCTTCCGCCATGGTTTGCAGGAAGTTCTTCCCGGCAGCGCCTTACTATTAGGGCAGATGTTGGGAAGGGATTAACGCGATTTGCTGCAAATTAATTCGGATCGAATCGAATAGTTTTGGAAACTTCGGAGAATCGGTCAAATCGAATTTTTGCAAAATTCGCTCATCTCTAGTCATTATGGCCAAGCCTAAGAACACTATCCCAACTGTGAAACACGGGGGTGGCAGCCTCATGTTGTGGGGTTGTTTTGCTGCAGGAAGGACTGGTGCACCTCACAAAATAGATGGCATCATGAGGAAAGAACATTATGTGGCAATACTGAAGCAACATCTCAAGACGACAGCCAGGAAGTTAAAGCTTGGGCACAAATGGGTTTTCCATATGGACAATGACCCAAAGCATACTGCCAAACTGGTTACAAAGTGGCTTAAGGATAACAAAGTCAATGTTTTGGAGTGGCCATCACAAAGACCTGATCTCAATCCTATTGAAAATTTATGGGCAAAGCTAAAAAGGAAGGTGCAAGCAAGGCAGCCTATAAACATGGCTCAGTTACACCAGTTCTGTCAGGAGGAACGGGCCCAAATTCGTACCAACTAGTGTGAGAAGCTTGTGAAAGGATATCCAAAATGTTTGACCCAAGTCATACAGTTTAAGGGAAATGGTACCAAATACTAATGAAATGTATGTAAACTTTTGACTTTGCAGAAAGTAATAAAAATGACTTAAAAAAATCTCTCTCTCTCTCTCTCTCTCTATCTCTCTCTCATTATTCTGGCATTTGGCAAATATAAATAATTTTGCTAATCCTAATTTACCTAAAATGGGAAAGGTTTATTCTGATTCCATGTCAGATAGTGAGAAAAACATGCATATGTGTCTTTTTATATAGTGTATGTAAACTTCTGGTTTCAACTGTAGATAGTCAGCTTTTCAAATCAAGAGAAAAGCTGTCTAAAATTTACAAGCCATGGACACACGGATTTTGGCCCTCAGGCACAGTCAAAAGGTCAGTTCACTCCTGTTGTTTTTACTGATATTATTATATTACCATTTATAAGCATGAAAAAGTAGGGGGAGGATTTCCCTTATATGCCATTTTGGTTGTCACCCTCCTTTTCCAAAAAAGACTTGAATACATTTTGTAAAAATGTGAAAGAATGTCCAATGTCTTACATGAACAAGGGGGTAGGGAAAATCTTTAAGATTCGCAATAATAACAATGAATATATTCTAGCAACCAAAAGAAAAAAATTATATTACACAGAAGTGGCAGTCGCTAATATTAACATCCAAAATCCTCCAGAGTGGAAGCCTAAAAATGACTTGTGCTGGGCTCTCACAATTCTGAATATCTTAATAACAGTCGACAAGTTGGAGATTTCAGATAAGATGCAAGCAGACAACGGGCAAACACAGTTGTCATTTCCAGACAGCCATGCTTCCATCTCACGTCTCCATAAAATGACAAGAAGCCTTGCTAAGCACAGAGTCGGGGAAAATAACAGAGACAGGAGTTTATTAGGCCTGTAACTCAGCCCATGCCTGGGACGATGGTTGTAAAAAGTTCAGGAACCACTTCAATGTTCTGCTTCATTTACAAGGGGATGGCGAATAACATGAAGAATTGTCAGACTGTGTTCTTGGCGAAGTTTCAAAAAGGTCAACAAAAATACACACAAAGTTTCCACAGAAGTTTGCAGAATGAAGTGGCAACTATAGACTGGAGATCTACAATTCTTCTTTAGTGGTTTTCTATGTGAAACTTTTTGGCTATAGAAGCCTTTGACAATCATTTATTGAGTTAGTCTTGGTTCCAAAATGAAGAGATGTGATGGACCTAAACTCTTTGACCATGGATAGATAATGATCGTCTCTGTGATTCAGCATTTCCATAGATATTTGCTAGGTCCAAGGTGTGACTTGTATCTGGGCATTTCCTACAGCTTCATACCAAGCCAAAATGCAAAAGACCACCCAAGGTTTCCACCCAAGCTCCAAGCATCTGAAAACGCGTCCAAATCCAATCTACCGGGGGTTTGGGGAGGTAAACTTAGTGATAAAAGTCAGCCTAGGTCGGGGGGCGTGGCTAGCCGGAGCAGAGACAGGACGCATACTCTTACAGCTCCTGCTAGATCCTACTGTAATTCAGTCCTTATTGCTGTCATCCTGAGCAATTTTGACCTTAGACCACTCAAGGGCTGTCCCCTAGGCCCTAGTCAGTAGATTCTGGTGCTCCAGCTACAGTTACAGCGCTTCTTAAGAGAGATTCAGAGTTGAGGCCTACCTGCACCTCTCCTCCTAACCGCCATCTTCTCTGCAGCCCGGTTGTCCTGCTGACTGTCCCGACCGCGGCGGTTCTCCGCAGGCCCGCCTATCCTCGCTGCCGCTGTTTAAGCTGGTCCATCCGTTGGTTCGGGGGATAGCAGCGGCGGCGGTCCCGTGCGGTTCCGGCTGCCGCGCGGGGTAGCGGAGCAGCGACCCGCCTGGAGCGACAGACAGGACGCTGAGGCCTTCATCCGGGGACAGTACAGCGCTCGCAACCAACGGAGGTGGCCCGCAGCGCGACGAGGCGCTGCCTGTCCCGGATCCCCAGACTCACTCCCAGGTAGGGGACATCCTGCAAACAACGCGGGGAAGGGGGAGCGCTGAGACCACCCGCGGGCACTAGGGGGAATCCTTGCCTGCCTTCACAAATAGCAGCGGAGGGTCTGTGTAGTGTACTTGCCCAGGGAGCAGTGTACATCCCAGCACACCCATAGCATACAGGCTTCAACCGTCTGGTCACCTTGGCTCCATTTCAGCAAGATCCGTGCCCTGCACAGACCTCTATCTCCCCTCCCCCCAACCTGCAATTGCCTAGGCCCAGAACGAATCCTCACCAACGCTCTTACTCTGCAAGACATCAGCCTTGTGCAGGCCTGTACCTCTACTTCAGCTCCGAGATCATATATTGGCCTCCACATACAGATCTCTAGCTACATTATCACCGAGCGGCAGCTCACACTCTTTCCATAGAATTCTCATTGGTACCTCTCCTCTTAGGCAATGGCGGCCTAACTGTGGGGAACTAGTGCACCTTCTAGCAACCCTTAGCGACTGATAGCCTGCTTTGGAATATCCTCCCTTTAAACGACCAATTTTGGAGACACATCCCTGGCGTCATGGTGAAAGGCAGGAAGTCTGTCAGGAAACCTGACAATAACCTAAGTAATTATTTTGAATGGGACCGTGGCACGGAAGGAGAACCGGACCTACCAATATGTGACCATTTAGAGCTCGTATCTTCAATGCCTACGACTGCCACAAGAGTCACAGCGACATCCATGGAGGAGGCGGATCTTAACCACCCTGAAGACTCAGTGGCTCTTCGTCTCCCTCCAACCCCTGATGATATCCGTTCAGCAATTCAACAAATCCACGCTTCATCAGCTCACTCAGCTAAAGAACAGAATTATCTCCTACGACAGACGCCATCTCCGAGTACTAGCCCACTAAAACAAAAACCTCGCATGGAACTCGCTGGAGACTTAGATCTCTCTAGGGACCAACCTTCGTCTGAGGCTCCTCCGCCCATCCCATCAAATGGCCTAGACGGCTTCCCAACCACTAGCGGCCCAGCCTCCGAACACACCCTGAGAGACATGCTCTTGGCCCTCCGCAGCTCCCTTCAAGCGGATTTTTCACTACTGCTGCAGCCGCTCCAGTCCTCGGTCAGTGCACTAGATGGCCGCGTAACACACATTGAAACTAAAATGGGTGAATTGGCTACGTCACACAACAAAATCGTGGATGCACATAATGACCTGGAGGAAGAAGTGGAGAGCCTTAAAGCAAAAATGGCTGATATGGAAGACCGTACCCGTAGGAACAACATCAAATTCAGAGGCATATCAGAACAAGTCCAGGCGGCTGATCTGCTTCCATACCTACAGGAATATGTTAGATTTTTACTACCCGATTCTCCAACTATAGATATCATTATCGACAGAGCACACAGACTTCCTCGCCCTAGACTTCTGGGAGACGAGATCCCAAGAGACGTACTGGCAAGATTTCACTTCTTTCATGTCAAAGAAAAGTTACTAGATGCTGCTCGTAAGCAGAAATCCTGGCTTCCCAAATTCCAAGAAGTGCAGCTCTACACAGACCTCTCAGCTACGACTCTCCGCCTCCGCAGAGAATTACTTCCGGTTACGACAATGCTCCGTAAAAAAAAAAATTCAATATAGATGGGGGTTTCCGGTGAAATTGATCATCACTAAAGACGGGACCACCTTCACCATTCACAACTTGAATCAGGGCAAAGCGTTGCTGTCGACCTGGAGGATTCCAATAGCTCTTCATCAAGATGCGGCAAACTCCTCTCCTTCCTCAACTGCGGGGCACAGACCTCCCACAAGCCGCAAATGATGTTCCAAAATGGCTATTCCCCTCTTATTTTGGTGCATAATCCCCCTTTTGTAATAGTGGCTTAACCGGCCAGCCTCCAACAAGATACCCCCCAACTATACAGTTGACCTGTATTCGTCTTTGAACTGTCTGTTCATTTGTTTTTGTTTAAGTGATCGCCTTACTTGTGATACTGCATATTCCTCCCTTGAAGATTCAACATATTATCGACGTTCTTCCTCTAAAGTAATACTATGGTGATCAAATTGGTCTCTCTCAATGTCCGAGGCCTAAACAGTCCACAGAAGCGTTCGTACATCTGGAAAGAGGCCCTCTCACTCTCCGCAGACGTGTTTTGCGCACAAGAAACCCACCTTCTACAAAAAGACGCTTTCAGACTGAAACACCCCTCCTTCCCGGTAATCTGCCATGCGCACCACAGAGCAAAGAACCGTGGAGTCCTTATCGCCTTCAGAGACTCAGTGGCTTTTTCCTTGACGTCACAAAGAGTGGACCCCCAAGGCAGATTCCTCATTATTGCCTGCTCCACACCGAAAGACCCTGGCATTTCTGCGCAAAGTCCGAAGACAAATACAGGACATTCAACAAGGAGCATTAATAATTTGTGGAGACTTTAACAACATAATGGACCCCTCTCTGGATTCGACCAACGCAAACAGGGATAGGGCCTCCTGCCTACACCAATTCCCGAGCACGGAGAACCTCCACGACATATGGCGTGCACATCATGCAGATGAGAGGGATTATACATACTTCTCAGCAGTTCACGGCTCTTATTCCCGCATCGACATGTTCATAGTGGACCTGCAAACCCTTATGAGTTCCAAAAACTCAACAATTGAATCAATCACATGGTCTGATCACGCAGCCATCACTCTCACTATAGATGAAAAGACCCCACCCTCCGCTACTAGACTTTGGAGAAACAATACCTACCTCATGAGTCACCCTAACTATCGTTCGATAATAGAAAAAGATCTACAGGATTATTTCCAGACCAATGCCATATCTACAGAAGACCCTTACACTCTCTGGAACGCACATAATGCGTACATCCGTGGCACCCTTATAAAAATCGCACATAGAAACAAAAAAGAAAGACAGAAAGCAATCCAGGAGGCAATGTCCACCCTTCGTACTTTGGACTCCGCGAACAAACTCAATCCTAACTCGACTACTTCGGAACAGCTCAATCAAGTCAGACAAAAACTACGTCTCCTTCTTCTACAAGATTACGAAAAAGCTCTAAAAAAAATCTAAAGCTCGTTTTTACTCCCAAAGCAACAAAGCCGGCAGATTATTAGCTAGACAACTACGAGCAAAAGCAATCAAATCACGGATCCCATACATTAGACATCCTACAACCGGAGTGCATTTAACGGACCCGAGAGACATCGCCAATTCCTTTAAAGACTACTATGCACGACTATACAATCTACAGAAGCATACCCCTCTTCCGGCGGATCACCAGAACCTGGTGTCCGGCTTCTTAAGCAGCCTCACGTTACCAGGCCTGTCGGATGATCAACTCTCGGCCCTAAACTCCCCTATCACGCTCCCAGAACTGTTAAAAACCGTAAAGTCCTTACCTAAGGGCAAATCTCCGGGGCCAGATGGTTTTTCCAACTAATACTTAATCTACTTTCAACAAACTTTGGCTCCATCTCTTCTGAACTTCTTCAATCACGCTATGTTGGGTGCACCGCTTCCACGTGAATCCCTGGCTGCGTTGATCGTCACCCTTCCTAAACCCGGCAAAACAGCAGATGTCCCACAAAATTTCAGACCAATCTCGCTACTAAATTCTGACATCAAGCTCTATGCGAAGATTTTGGCAGCTCGACTGGCTCCCATTCTCCCAGACTTAGTTGGCACAGACCAAGTGGGCTTCGTAAAAGGCCGCCAAGCCCCAGACAACACCAGACGAGTTCTACATCTGGCGGATTTACTGGAACGAAGGAAGACTCCATCCCTCATGGTCGCCTTGGATGCTGAGAAGGCGTTTGATCGGATTAATTGGTCATTCGCCTTTTCCGTCCTGCAGAAATTGCGATTCTCCGTCTCGATTCTCACTGCTATCTCAAACCTATATTCCTCTCCATCAGCCAGAGTGTTCACCAACAGTACATTGTCGGATAGCTTTAACATCAGGAATGGAACAAGGCAAGGATGCCCTCTCTCTCCATTGATTTTTATACTTACTATAGAACCATTAGCACAGTCCCTGCGGCAAAATGAAAGAGTTCAAGGAGTAAATTTACCGGGCTCCTCTCATCTCATCTCCCTCTACGCGGACGATATCATATTATCCATAACTCTTCCAGAAACCTCTCTGCCAGCTGCTATCGAAACCCTCAGAGAATACGGGGCTCTTTCTTTTTATAAAATCAATGAATCAAAAACACAAATTCTCCCTTTGAACGTTCCCATACCACTTCTAGAACATCTCAAGGAAAGGTTTCCTTATGATTGGAGACCGACAGAGCTGGATTATCTGGGAATAAAGATTACTTCCTCTACTGCACAAGTATCCAAAGCCAACTACATGCCTCGACTGATAGGACTAGAGAAAGAATTCCAAAATTATTCGAAACTCACCTTGTCATGGCTGGGCAGGATTTCCGCCTTTCAAATGACGCTCCTTCCAAAAATACTATACATATTCAGAACCATCCCTATGGCACCTCCTCCCACATTCCTCCAAAAGATCAACGCCATGCTCAACAAATTTATCTGGAACTCCAAAAGCCAAGACTCCCATCTTCTATTCTACACAGGAAACGGGGAGCGGGAGGTTTGGGTGTACCGAATATTTACGACTACTATATGGCCTCTCACCTTTCTACACTAAAGGACTGGTGGCACAACAACGTCCACAAATCCTGGATAGGTATTGAGTCCCATATGATACCACAACACAACCTCAAATCCTGGCTCCTCTATTCCCTCTGGACTGATGTGGTACCTTCTCTCAAGTCTCCAATTCTACAACACCTTACAAATAGCTGGCGACATATTCACCATTCTACAGGCAAAAATCGAACACTCAACATCACGCGGGCTCCGATTGAATTTCTGGAACTAGCAATCCTGGATCTCAACCTATCCGCTTGGAAAGCATCAGGCATTACCTCCGTTTCCCAGGTGTGGAGTGAGGAATCGATGACCTCATTCCAGTCTCTACAATCCACCTTCTTCCTACCCTCCAATAGCCTCTTTACGTACCTAAGAGTCAAACATTTTCTCTCCTCCAACCACAACAAACAAGTCACGTACAATAAATCCCTGTTGGACCTGCTCAAGATTCCCAACCCGGCTGCCAAAATCCTCAGCTCCATCTATAATACTATAGGCTCCAAAGATCATATAGTCAAATCCACTCCAATACTTAGTTGGGAGATGCAACTTCATCAACAATACACTGTCATGCAATGGCAGAAAGCCATGGCCTTCACAAAGAAGACCTTCCGGTGCACGACTCACTACGAAACCACTGTCAAAATTCTCCTTCACTGGTACTACATTCCAGAGCGTCTCCACCGAATGCACCCGCAGACCTCAAACTCTTGATGGAGGGGATGCGGGGAAGGAGGATCCCTACTCCACTTACTGTGGACATGTCCGCGAGTGGTGCCGTACTGGCAAGACGTCTTCCGATGGATTTCTTCTCTGGTTGGACTCACTATAACCCCCTCACCAGCTTTGGCGCTACTATTCTTGCAGATCGATTCTTTCCCAGCACTTCACAGAGTGATGATTGGCCATGTCTTATTATCTGCATCACTGGCTCTTCTACGCAATTGGAAATCAGCTACTATCCCGTCTAGAGGAGACCTGGTGAAAATGGTGGAACTGACTTACCAATATGAGAGGATCCTATCCCATGGAGCGTTTGGAGATACCCAATTCCAAAAAAATTGGCTCCCATGGACACTAAATGCCCAAAAACACCTGCCGTAATTCCGGTTGCGTCACACGTGGAAGATCACATCTAATATTACTGTTATCTTTTGATGTTTGATATATGCTTGAATCTCGTTCTTTATTCCTGAAACTTTCTAACCCTTAGAAATCTATAGTTATCATTATGTGTATTAGTACACTGCTTAATATGTGTTTATTGTGACTTATATCTACTTTAACTGACCTTACGATACCGCTTTACTATATGTTGTTACTTGACCCTTTAAAAAATCCTAATAAAACTGATTGAAATGAAAAGTCAGCCTAGGTCCAAATTAAATGAACACATGGAAAATATTTCTGTTACATCTGCAACAAATGGACGGTTTTTCATGCATATGGGGATCTCTAGGTCTACTAAGGTGAAGAAGGTGGAAACAATTGCCTCCAATGGTCCAAAAGTCCATGTCCGCATGGGCGTGTGACATTCAATACTGTGGGTTTGTGTGCTGTCCATGTGCACCCCACTATAGACACAGACAAACCCTCTTTAATTCATCATGCTTGTCCTGGTTGAGGATCCATATGTTCTCAATAGAGAGAATGGAATATATTGCTGCCAAAGATAACTGGTGGTGGCAAAATTATTAGGTTGAAATCCAACATCTGCCATCGAAGTAGAGTGATGACACACTAATGCATATTATATCGTTGTTCGGTCCCACCAAACTGAATGGGTTTGGTCAACATTAATCTAATGTGTCTTAAGAAAAAATTACAGCGAAACCTCATTGAGACAACCATCCATAATTGCAGTGAAAAAAGATCTTCAAGACAGGTGGTCCTCTGAGACCAAAATACACAGAAGATAGGGAAGCGGAAAAACTGTCATGAAAAAAATCTGGACTAGATGGTGAGTAGTCTTCTAAAAAAGGTCAGTTCACCGAACCAAGTAAGTTCAACTAATTTTTGGTCCACTGTAGATGTTGGTGATGACTAGTGGACATGTCTTGCTGCAAAGCTGTAGGCCTAACAAGTTCTTAGAACAGGACCATCAGGTCCAGAAACACGAGCTCTAAACCAAGTACCAAAAGCACAAGGACTACACATCTTATGGATGGGTTCTCCATGGACAAGTTATCCTCAGAGATAAACATATACAATGCCAAGTTTTAGATGGGGTGGTGTACAGCATTAGACTCTCCACAAATGGAAATATGTTCCTTATAGTGATCTATCTATGTCATTACCTGGCAGTCAGATGGATTGATGGAGGGTTTGGTGGATACAGAACATTGCTTGCTTCCTGTCTGACTGTTTAACGCCAACCAAAAAGTTATTTGGAAGAGGAATGATTGTCTGGGAATATTTTTCATGGTTTGGACTTGGCCTCTTAGTTCCATACAAATGAAATCATATTACATCACTCAAAGAAATTCTAGAGAACTGTAAGCTTCCAACTTTGTGGTCACAGTTTTGTGAAGGTCATTTTCCATTTTCAGCATGACCATGTCCAACATGTGCACAGGAAAAAGTCTGTGAAAAATGCATTTGTTGTGTTTGGTTTGGAACCTCATCAAACAGTCATGGGTTGAATTGGCAGACTGTGAGTCAAGATGTAATGACCAACATTATTACTTGACCTCACAAATGGTCTCATGGTTGAACGGACATAGATCCCAGCAGAAATGTCTCAAATTGTACGGTAATGACCCAGAAAAGTGGGGCTAGTTATAGTGGGCACCAGCTCCATACTATATTATTTACCTTGGATTAAAGTGCTCAACTAGGTCATATGAATGCAATATTTAGGTGTCCAAATATCTACATACCCTTAAATCTTTGGTCATATCTGAGGTAGCTAGCCACCACAATAAGCTCTTCATTGTACCCACAAAGCTTTGCCCATGGTAGGTAATGCTATACAATGTGTTGGCACCAGCTAAAACACAACAATTGCTGCCTTGTGCCCCCTGCTTAGAGCATCTCATGCTACAGCTATATACCCTCAGCAAAGCACACCAGCCATAGTATATAGAATACACGAACAGGTCCTCCTTTAAGAGGTTGTCCGCCTTGTGCAATTCCTTTTTATTAGAAAGATGCCAACACATTCACCTGTGAACTGTGGTGGAATCCAGCAACAAGTGTTTAAACACTCTACAGCACCACCACAGGAAAAATGAAGCACTGCACAGTGTCCATACCAATCGAGAGGTCATCCATATGATCCATGTTAGTGGTAGGTCCTCCAGAGTGAAAGGTGCTCTTTGTAGCAGCTCTAAACTCGGGCTGATAATAGAGTCCTATCTAATATCTCAGACAACCCCTTTAAAGAGAACCTTTCACCAACTCTTTGCATCCTTGAAAAGACTCTGCTCTACAAATTCCAGCACAGTTAGAATTCCTTTTCGAACCCCCACCCTTCCTGAGCAATCAGTACTGTTGTTTGCCACATCTAGGCTCTGTACTGTCAGGTGGGCAGTCTCTGACTATCTTCTCCAGCTAAGAACCACCCACCTGACAGGAAAGAGACTAATTAGCAGAAACGATTACTCAGGAACGGTGGGGGCTAGAGAAACAATTCCAACTGTGCCAGAATCAGTGGAGCAGCAGCTATTAGAAGATGCAAAAATGGAGTTGGTGGAGGTGGTGACAGGTCCTCTTTAAGGTGTACAGGTGTGTCCCCACATGTTTTACACAAGTTAGACATGTGAATCTACAAGACAAATTTTCAATTCTCTGCCCCAGTTTGTCTCGTGCAGATGATGCCCTACATTCACAATGGATTATATTTACTGGAACCAGCAAAATGACGAGACGGCAAAAGTACAGAAGAAGTGAAGAGCTGAAGCCGGTGATTCCATCAGATTTCATTACTGTTATCTTTTCAGCTTTAGGGGATGTGTAGATGGTGAAACATTCACATGAAAAGTACGATAATTATTAACATCAATAAAGCACGGCTCAGTACTATGTTATATCTGTCACATGACTGGCAATTATTTTCTTATACATGGACAGCTCTGACTATATTATTGCCACTCTCTGGTGCCAAAAATCTACAGATTTTGGATTGCTATCAGTTACGCACCATTAAAATTCTGACCCAGCAATTGTATATCAAGAGGAAAAAGATGCAATAGTCACAGACATGCCTTGCTGGTCCAGTATCTGCACAGAGCTCGCCTGATGATTGGCATTCTGGGAAGTGTAGTCTTAACATCATGCAATGTATAGTCAAAATTGTGACTGCAGCTGTGAAGCACAATGTAAGCTGTAACTCTGCAGCTCTGGAGTATAATACAGGATGTAACTCTGGATCAGTACAGGATAAGTAATGTAATGTATGTACATAGTGACTGCACCAGCAGAATAGTGAGTGCAGCTCTGGAGTATAATACAGGATGTAACTCAGGATCAGTAAGGATAAGTAATGTAATGTATGTACACAGTGACTGCACCAGCAGAATAGTGAGTGCAGCTCTGGAGTATAATACAGGATGTAACTCAGGATCAGTACAGGATAAGTAATGTAATGTATGTACATAGTGACTGCACCAGCAGAATAGTGAGTGCAGCTCTGGAGTATAATACAGGATATAACTCAGGATCAGTAAGGATAAGTAATGTAATGTATGTACACAGTGACTGTACCAGCAGAATAGTGAGTGCAGCTCTGGAGTATAATACAGGATGTAACTCAGGATCAGTACAGGATAAGTAATGTAATGTATGTACATAGTGACTGCACCAGCAGAATAGTGAGTGCAGCTCTGGAGTATAATACAGGATGTAACTCAGAATCAGTGCAGGATAAGTAATGTAATGTATGTACACAGTGACTGCACCAGCAGAATAGTGAGTGCAGCTCTGGAGTATAATACAGGATGTAACTCAGGATCAGTACAGGATAAGTAATGTATTGTATGTACACAGTGACTGCACCAGCAGAATAGTGAGTGCAGCTCTGGAGTATAATACAGGATGTAACTCAGGATCAGTACAGGATAAGTAATGTAATATATGTACACAGTGACTGCACCAGCAGAATAGTGAGTGCAGCTCTGGAGTATAATACAGGATATAACTCAGGATCAGTACAGGATAAGTAATGTATGTACACAGTGACTGCACCAGCAGAATAGTGAGTGCAGCTCTGGAGTATAATACAGGATATAACTCAGGATCAGTACAGGATAAGTAATGTATGTACACAGTGACTGCACCAGCAGAATAGTGAGCGCAGCTCTGGAGTATAATACAGGATGTAACTCAGGATCAGTACAGGATAAGTAATGTAATGTATGTACACAGTGACGGCACCAGCAGAATAGTGAGTGCAGCTCTGGAGTATAATACAGGATGTAACTCAGGATCGGTACAGGATAAGTAATGTAATGTATGTACACAGTGACTGTACCAGCAGAATAGTGAGCACAGCTCTGGAGTGTAATACAAGATGTAACTCAGGATCAGTACAGGATAAGTAATGTAATGTATGTACACAGTGACTGTACCAGCAGAATAGTGAGTGCAGTTCTGGAGTATAATACAGGATGTAACTCAGGATCAGTACAGGATAAGTAATGTAATGTATGTACACAGTGACTGTACCAGCAGAATAGTGAGTGCAGCTCTGGAGTATAATACAGGATGTAACTCAGGATCAGTACAGGATAAGTAATGTAATGTATGTACACAGTGACTGTACCAGCAGAATAGTGAGTGCAGCTCTGGAGTATAATACAGGATGTAACTCAGGATCAGTACAGGATAAGTAATGTAATGTATATACAGTGACTGCACCAGCAGAATAGTGAGTGCAGCCCTGGAGTATAATACAGGATGTAACTCAGGATCAGTACAGGATAAGTAATGTAATGTATGTACACAGTGACTGTACCAGCAGAATAGTGAATGCAGCCCTGGAGTATAATACAGGATGTAACTAAGGATCAGTACAGGGTAAGTAATGTAATGTATGTACACAGTGACTCCACCAGCAGAATAGTGAGCGCAGCTCTGGAGTATAATACAGGATGTAACTCAGGATCAGTACAGGATAAGTAATGTAATGTATGTACACAGTGACTGCACCAGCAGAATAGTGAGTGCAGCTCTGGAGTATAATACAGGATGTAACTCAGGATCAGTACAGGGTAAGTAATGTAATGTATGTACACAGTGACTCCACCAGCAGAATAGTGAGCGCAGCTCTGGAGTATAATACAAGTTGATACAGTTGATGCATCTTTTTAGATGTCCTAAAATGAAGACCTATATTTGGTGGCAGACAAAGACAGGTATACATGTTGGGCCATATAGTAGTGCAGTCCCTTAAATACTCCTAGAGCAATAATATAAGACTTTATCTTACCTGTCCATAGTAAAATTTCTGATGTGGATTCTTTACACCAAATACAATTTACAGCAGTGTTAAGTAGATAATGTATGTGTTATATATGTAGATATTATAGAAAGCCTCATTGACTCTGACTTGTATAAGCAACTCCAAGCCTGTCGGCCAGAAACTCTGCTTTATTTTATCCTTTCTTATGTATATATTACCCACATGTATCCAAGCCAGGAATAGCAGACTAGGAAAGCAATATTTGTCCCTCCAGGCTGTCTATCCCATGTCTATGCTTGCTCTGAAAGGGTGAATCAGCACCACAGCTCTGACTTCATGACAGCTGCAGGGACAGCGCCAAGGAAGAACTTTTACTGCTCCGCAGCACCATCTAGTGGCTTGAGTAATTTATAGCATAAACAGGAGTTTTATTATGTTGGGGGGTGATGTACAGTAATGTTTCATCTGTCTCAAGATTTTGGCTTTATTGAGTCTTAGAGGGGTTATCCAGATTTTTGAAATTGATGTCCTATCTATAGCGTGGGACAAATTTAGATTTGTGGGGGTCCGACTGCCGGACCTCTGCAGGTCAGCTGCTTTCCTGTGCTGGTGCGAGCTGCAATGTCCACTAGTCATACTTTTAATAGTGGACATAGTGAGTATTGCAATAGTTGTTCCATAGACTTGGATACGGATAGGACAGTCACTTTAAAAAGCTGGATAACTCTGTTAAGTCTCACCCCAGGATTACCCCTAAAACCACATGGGACCACCCATACATTGGGCTGGGTTTTAAACTGTGACCCTTTTCAGGATGTGGCATGCCCAAATTTGCCAGGATTGTTTCCAAAAACTTGGGACAATCCTGTCAATTTTAGGACAGTTGGCTGCTGTGCATAACAGTGAGGGCCCCAATGCAAAATGTCAAAATGTGTAACAGGCCCCCAATACTAGAAATGTTAGGAACTTATGATGAGGGAGAACCTCGTGAGTCGTTTCACAAATATTTGCAATGTTCGCCCACAAGCTAGTTTGGCCCCAACAGAAAATGCTATTATTATACTCTGGGGTCTCTTCAGACAAGGGGAGGTTATCGGGAGGTGCAGACAAAATTAAAAACATTGATATTCACTTTTCTTCAATTCTCCCTGTGTTGAAACGTCATGACACTACGAGCCCCTCCTAACCCATTAGGTACATCACAGACCTCAGCAGTGACCATGGGATACGTGATATCATGGAAGATGCTGGAAGTGGCCGCAAGATCCCACAAGTGAAGACTGGATGCTGGAAAAGAAGACCGGATTCCCAGGAAAGGTGAGTATCAGTGGTTTTTATTATCTTCCGCACTTCCTCTGGGCCTCCACGTATTATACTCTGGGGTCTGAAGAGACCCCAAAGTATAATAATGATTTGTGAGTGGCGAACCCCAAATATCTCTCTCATCAGGAGCAAGTCTGATAGTGTGGGTAGTGAGTTCCAAGGGATGGGTGCAGCACGGGAGAAGTCCTGCAGACGGGAGTATAAATAGGGAACATGACAAGCATTGGTTATTGGCTGTGTAAATAATAGAAGAGACCTGTGATGGGATAGTATTCTGGAGAGCTTTGTAGACTAGTAAGAGAACCCAAAAACAACATCTACAGATAGAAGTCTCTTCCTTTTGGAGACTTAAGCTTGGCTAAATCCGTAATCATGTTTCAAGGCTCTTTAATGGGTTAGACATTGACTTACATGGTAACTACCTGTAGGTGGCACTAAAGAAAGTGTATACTTCCTTGTGAAGGAGAGCTCACTTGCATACCCATGAAGCATTGCCTGTAAGATGCTCTATCTCAGATGGTATCTCCATGAGGAGAAACAGTACCCAGAGTATATTAGCACAGTATAATTTTCGCCCCGCTATGTATGTCTGGTCTCGCCTGTCTCTCATCTCTTGTACATTATTTGTATGGTTATTCATTCCTATACTTTGGGGCCCCTAAACGCTGACCTGCATGGTGTCAAAATAAATCATACCTCATGTGACACTCTGCAGACGTCCTGTGGATCTTCTCCAGACACCCTCTGTGCTGAGTGAAAACAGGGCTGAAGTAGAGTCAGATGCACTCCATGTACTTCTCATCTCCTGCTACCATCCACATCTGTCACAGCTTACACTCATTAACCCATGACCTGCTGTAGAGATGGCGCTGGACTGTCATCCAATACTGGGGAGAGGGGAGCAACTATGGGTTCTGTTCTAGGGTAGAATTGGTAGGTTAATATTGGCTATTCCAAGACGAGTTATAGAGGGCCGCAAGGGAATTGACCAGTTTGGACAGCCCTTAGCACCCCCTTGGCTGCATATGGCCATAAAGATTTAATAGAGTGGGGTGTCTGCTTTTAGGGACAGCTACTCCAGAGCAGAGATGAGCTCATGGTTACTCTTAAAGGGGTTGTCCAGGATTTCTTATTTATGGCCTACAGTCATGGCCAAAAGTTTTGAGAATGACACAAATATTATATTTTCACATGATCTGCTGCCCTCTGGTTTTTATGTGTGTTTGTCAGATGTTTTTATCACATACAGAAATATAATTGCATTCATATTATGAGTAACAGAAGCTTATATTGACAGTTAGAATGAGTTAATGCAGCAAGTCAATATTTGCAGTGTTGACCCTTCTTCTTCAGGACCTCTGCAATTCTCCCTGGCATGCTCTCAATCAACTTCTGGACCAAATCCTGACTGATAGCAGTCCATTCTTGCAGAATCAATGCTTTAATTTTGTCTGAATTTGTTGGTTTTTGTTTGTCCACCCATCTCTTGATGATTGACCACAAGTTCTCAATGGGATTAAGATCTGGGGAGTTTCCAGGCCATGGACCCAAAATCTCTATGTTTTGTTCCCTGGGCCATTTAGTTATCACCTTTGCTTTATGGCAAGGTGCTCCATCATGCTGGAAAAGGCATTGTTGAGCGCCAAACTGCTCTTGGACGGTTGGGAGAAGTTGCTCTTGGAGGACATTCTGGTACCATTCTTTATTCATGGCTGTGTTTTTAGGCAAGACTGTGAGAGAGCCGATTCCCTTGGCTGAGAAGCAACCCCACACATGAATGGTTTCAGGATGCTTTACAGTTGGCATGAGACAAGACTGGTGGTAGCGCTCACCTCTTCTTCTCCGAATAAGCTGTTTTCCAGATGTTCCAAACAATCGAAAAGGGGATTCATCAGAGAAAATGACTTTACCCCAGCCCTCAGCAGTCCACTCCCTGTACCTTTTGCAGAATATCAGTCTGTCCCTGATGTTTTTTCTGGAGAGAAGTGGCTTCTTTGTTGCCCTCCTTGAGACCAGGCCTTGCTCCAAGAGTCTCCGCCTCACAGTGCGTGCAGATGCACTCACACCTGCCTGCTGCCATTCCTCAGCAAGCTCTGCACTGCTGGTATCCCGATCCCGCAGCTGAAACACTTTTAAGAGACGGTCCTGCCGCTTGCTGGTCTTTCTTGGGCGCCCTGGAGCCTTTTTGGCACCAATGGAACCTCTCTCCTTGACGTTCTTGATGATGCGATAGATTGTTGACTGAGGTGCAATCTTTCTAGCTGCAATACTCTTCCCAGTTAGGCCATTTTTGTGCAGTGCAATGATGACTGCATGTGTTTCTTTAGAGATAACCATGGTTAACAGAAGAAAAACAATGATGGCAAGCACCAGTCTCCTTTTAAAGTGTCCAGTGGTGTCATTCTTACTTAATCATGACAGATTGATCTCCAGCCCTGTCCTCATCAACACCCACACCTGTGTTAATGGAGCAATCACTGAAACGATGTTAGGTGGTCCTTTTAAGGCAGGGCTGCAATGATGTTGAAATGTGTTTTGGGGGATAAAGTTCATTTTCTAGGCAAATATTGACTTTGCAAGTAATTGCTGTTAAGCTGATCACTCTTTATAACATTCTGGAGTATATGCAAATTGCCATTAGAAAAACTGAAGCAGTAGACTTTGTAAAAATTAATATTTGTATCATTCTCAAAACTTTTGGCCATGACTGTATATGAGTTCAATGGGAGCTGAGCTGCAGTAATGAAGCTCGGCCACTATACAGGGCAGGGAGTCATCTGCTGCCGGCTCTGTGGACTGTATAGTACATACAGTTTTAAATGCCCATTCAACTTGTTATATGATTTCTAGGAAGGTTGGAGATAAGTGGCTGTCAGATTAACTTGATGCCGCTTATCTTTAACAGTAACAAATAATTGTATGGGTTAGAATCCAACCTGGTTGTCCCTATATCGTGGGCAGAATCTGTTGAAATATGCATGATATGCCAGAAAAGATCTAATATCTATGGTCACAAAGGGGGTTGGGTTATATGGTGACAGAATGGGGCTTGGGAGTCTGGCAAGGGTGAGAATGGAAAGGGCCAGGGTTAGGGGAGGGCAAACTGGGCAATTGCCTAGGGTCCCCATCCCCCAAAGGGATCACCAGGTGACCCAAGGCAGTGGACTTTACAGCCTGTGTTCCTGTGTGTATATGTGCCTGAATGTGTGTGCATGTCCCTGAATGTGTGTGCCTGCATGTACCTGAATGTGTCTATGCAGGTACCTGAATATGTGTGCCTGCATGTCCCTGAATGTGTCCGCATATATGTGCCTGAAGGTGGCGCCATTGGACAGAATGTATTTAACAGTTTTTCTTGGACATCAGCGATTGGACAAGAGGGGATTCAGCAGCAGAAGAGCCAAAGGCTCCAACCACATACCCTGCAAGAGACCTTCAAGCATGAACAATTTTGGCGGTCAGTGACAAACTAGAGAAGTAATATATCCCAATATTCTTTCCCTTCCTCCTGGGTAATGTCAGTGGCCTCAGGAGACCACTTAGGCCCGTGATAGGGCCTCAGTGATAACATTGGGCATGTCGACATCATAAAGCTTGCGTCAAATCATCATGACGTTGACGTGCCCCACGGAACCCCAGAGGCCCAAACACAGGGATTAGTTATTCCCTGGGACTGCTGATGATATCCAGGAGGCTCAAGGATGACAGGAAAGATGCCAGAGAGCCACGGGTTCAAAACCGCTGCACTTTTAGTTGCAGCATGTAGATGAGATTTGTAGACATCTTACCCACAGTGCTGTCACTGTAGATGGCAGCAGGTTAGCTGATTGAGAGTTTACAGCATAACAGTATAATGGCCCCCTTCTGCACCTACACACAGTATAATAGCCTCCCTTATGCCCGCCAAACAATCTAATGGCACCATATCCCCCACACACACAATATAATGGCCCCCTTTAGCTCATTGTTGGCAATCAGTGCCCCCCCCCACACACACACCCACACACACAGCTCTGGGCCCCTTCACCTGCCTAGAATGGCTGTGTGCTGATGCTAGCCTTGCGTGCGTTGTGTTCTCTCTTGCGTGGAGGAGTGACGCTAGGTTCACACTGGTCCATCGGAAGATCAGAACAATGGCTAGGGGGACTGCTACAACAGCGGTCACATACGGAGTCCGACAGACCCCATGAACTATAATGGGATCCGTCCAGTGTCCGTTCTTTAAAGCTGAAATTACCGGACTTGCAGGACTCTCTCTCTTCTATCGATTTTGTACGCACACTTCAACGGAGACTCCAACACAGGGAATGTTGCATAAAATGGGGCAGTACACTTCAATAGCAGCTGCGCATCCCACTATCCCACTCACTTCATTCCAAACAGGACAATGGGACCTGCCGATAAGCGCAGCTTAGTATTGAAATATTGAAATCTGTAGTATTGAACCATTCACCCATGTAGCATTCAAATGTTTATGTATAGTGCAACCCTTCTTCATTGTGCGCCCCTATTTGGAGCATTCATGTAATGAAGCAGGAAATCTCTGGAAGCAGTCATGGGGGACTGATCCAAATACATGACTAATATATCATATTCCAGAAAGTGGAATCTACACCAGAGATGTGTCATAAAGCTGACGTTTTACTCATTCTTTACTGTAATCCTCTACGTGAGGAACTATGTGAGGACGAGGCGCCCCCATACCTCCTGCACATATGCTTTCCATAACAATAGCTTGCACAAGAGAGTATCAGCTTCACGGTTTATGGGAAGTGAGCGCGGCCTTTCTGGCGAGGGCGCAGGTGACTTTGATGTATGTGACGCAGGTTGAGTAATGTAAACTATTCACTGTATGACTCAGGGAGTACATGGGGCAAATGATGTGGGCGTCTATAGATTCCTGGCAGAGGATCCTGGTGTCCCCAATTCATGAAATGTCTGCATGCCAATGTGCGACCTATGACCTAAAAATGAGGGTTAAATTGGATCAGGGGTCTCCAACCTGCACGGATCCAAAACTACTACTCATAGTGTGTTGTAACAACTGAAGAGCTGTAGGTTGAAGGTCACTAATATAAACAATCAAAAATGCAAATCTGTCTCCACATAGTTTGCTACAATGTATCAGCGTAGGTAAAAGTATCATTCTGGGGTCCAGACTGTTTAAAGGGGTTTTCCATGATTTTATATATATATATATATATATATATATATATATATATAAATATATATGGACAATCCTTAGAATTAGGGGTCGACGGCCAGACACCACCCGGATCAGCTGTGGAGTCTGGCCATACGCACACCTGTACATCTGATCCAAGCAGGGGCTGGCTGTCAGATCAGATATTTATAAATTAATACAAAAATCAAGAAAAATCACTTTAAGCCTTTGTTCATATTTCTGTAAAATTTTCCATCGTATTTGACAGGGAAAATGCTGCACCATGTTTTCCATAAAAATGACAGATACCAGGACAAAAACCCCATGGACCATAAGTCAATAAGGTCCATCAAAACCTTACTTCCAGAAGATTGTCTAGACTGGATAACATTGTAGCAAACTGTCTGCTGTGAGAAGCATTGGATTTGGATGGGTCTTCACTTCAGTCTGTGAACTAAATGTTTCCATCCTTTGACAGCAAGCAGGGATCTTGAAAGTATTAAGGAATTGGAACACAAAGTATTAGATTTGTACATTACTTAACATTATACAGTGACTGAAGGAATGGTCCAGGTAAAACCTATGCATGGTTTTATGACATCTACCTTTTTGTGTATACAGCTCCTATGCAGACCTATGTGTCTCTATAGTTAAAGACTACATACATATTGTGTATAGTCAGATCATGCAGGCATACTCCTTGCTATTTTTGTAGTCCTTCTTGTAAACCTGCATTTCAAAAGTAAGTGAGAGGCTGGGAACAGATGGAAAAAACTAGCATATTGTTTGTAGTCTGTAACCATGGAGACACATAGATCTGCATTGAAGCTGTATTTACAAAGTGGCTGTACATCTTTAACCAAGATTATTATGTGTCTTTATAGTTACAGACTACAAATATCCTCTTTGTAGTCAGATCCTGCAGTCATACCTTCTTCCATGTGATAGGTAATTCAGAGGTAGAAAACCGATGGAAGAAAGTAACATATGACTGCAGAATCAGACTACAAAGGTTTTATGCGTAGTCTGTAACCATGGAGACACATAACTCTGCATTGAAGCTGTATTTACAAAGTGATTGCACATCCAGAATATTATGTGTCTCTATAGTTACAGACTACAAACATACTTTGAGTAGTCAGATCCAGCAGTCATACTCCTTTCCATTTGTCTACTCCTTCTTGCAAACCTACATTTCAAAGGTAAGTGAGAGATAGGTTAAATATAGAAAAAAAAAATAACATATGACTTGTAGTAGACTTGTAGGTAATTCAGAGGTAGAAAACCGATGGAAGAAAGTAACATATGACAGCAGAATCAGACTACAAAGGTTTTGTGCGTAGTCTGTAACCATGGAGACACATAGATCTGCATTAAAACTGTATTCATAAAGCAGTTGTACCTCAGGATTATTATGTGTCTCTATAGTTACAGACTACAAACATACCCTGTGTAGTCAGATCCTGTAGTCATACTCCTTTCCATTTGTGTACTATTTCTTGCGAACCTATAATGAGGTAAGTGAGAAGCAGGGAATAGATGGAAGAAAGTAACTTATGACTGCAGAATCAGACTACACAAGGTTTGTAGTCTGTAACCATGGAGACACATAGATCTGCATTGAAGCTGTAGTCACAAATCGGTTGTACATTTATTAAGAAAGAGTATTGGCATTGTGGCATCATTTTTTTTTTCATTTAAGATGCATTTGAAAGTTAAAAAAGTTGGACGCAGCCCTTAAGATTAGGCGGTGGTTGATAACATCACCTCTGCTTTACCACAAAGTCATATTATTAATAGCGTTCTAAATCTGTGTATGTGTTTTGTGATATGTCTCAGCTCCTCTGTACAAAGCCTCCACATGGCTGACTAATGTGTGTTTATATGAATATGATCCGATTACCTAAACAGAGGGCAGATAATTGACGTGGAGACTATTCATTCACTGGGGAATTATCCACCAGCTATACAATAGCACTGAGTGCTTTCCTTTCAAGCCTGGAAAGTGGTGCCGAGAGCCTGGATTCATTCAGGGAGATATAAAGCATGGGGGTGGAGGTGTTATTAGGTAGGCGTCAGCTGCTCAACATCACACAGAGTTTGGTTTACAGTTTACCTAGAGTTATAGCTATTTTATAATAAAGCAGCAGCATAACCAATCATGACAGACATTGTGATGTTACTAGTCACCGGCCAAGGGTCCCAAACAGGGTTCACAATCAGCGCAGAGGGGCTACACAAAGTATCTCTCACTTTGGAGGATCCAACATTTGCCTACTGTCCATGAACAGTACCTTGAATTCAGTGCAAACAGTGTAATACTCCATTTCCCCTGTGGTGGCGCTGCAGGGTAATTTAAAATTTGCCCCCATGGATCAGAGATGATCAAGGAACAAAAAGGTTTTGTCAGAACTTCTTTACCCTGATAGAATTAGAAGGATTGATGCCTGTGGCCCTTCAGACAGTCCTCTTGGACATTGTGCAGGGAAGACGGTGCCCACATACTCAACAATTCACATTATCTTTAGAAGGCAATGCCTTTAAGAAGAAATATTTGTCAACACTCTGTGGATGGGGAGGCAAGTCTACTACAAACCCGGAGTCTATACATAGCCATGATCGGTCACTGACTAATGTGGAAGACAAATGACACTCACTAGTTTTAATCTCCGCTAACACTAGTAATGGGGGTACTCTGCCTATCACTGTTAATGGGGTGCTCTGTCTGTAACTGTTAATAGAACACTCTGACCAGCACTAATAATGGGGGCACTCTGGTTGTCGCTATCAATGGGGTACTCTGGCTAGCACTATTAATGGAGGTGATGTGGCTGTTACTATAAATGAGCACACTATAGCTGTCGCTATTAATGGGGTGCACTGGCTGACAATATTAATAGGACACTCTGACCAGCACTATTACTGGGGGCACTCTGATTGTCTCTATTAATGGGGTACCCTGGGTAGCACTATTAATGGAGGTGATGTGGCTGTTACTATAAATGAGGGCATTGTAGCTGTAACTATTAATGGGGTACTCTGGATAGCACTATTAATAGAGGCGCTGTGACTGTTACTATAAATGGGGGCACTATAGCTGTCACTATGAATAGGGTGCTCTGTATGTTGCTATTAATACAATACTCTGACTAGCACTATTTAAAGGGGTACTCTGGCTAGCACTATTAATGGACGTGCTGTTACTATAAATGAGGGTGCTTTGGCTGATACTATTAATGGGACACTCTGACCAACACTATTAATGAGGGTGCTCTGGCGGTTACTATTAAATAGGGCACTCTGGTTGACACTATTCTCTGGCTAGCACTATTAATGAAGGTGCTTTGTCCATTACTATAAATGAGGGCACTCTAGCTGTCACTATTAATGGGGTACTTTGGCTGTAACTATTACTGGGGCCCACCAGTCTGGTTAGTACTCTTGCTAGCACTAGTATGAGGGCCTCTGTCACTTTTGACAGCAGGAATAGTGCAGCATGTAGCATTGTGTGTGACATCCAATAAATAGAGAATTCAGCACAACCCTACACACTCCTCTGACTTCTAATATGATCTGTCGATTCTATCTTGAGGTCTTGAGACAGATCCAACACAGCACCATGACTTCCATTTTCAACTGAAGCCGCACAACAGATGTGAACAGAGCCTAATATAGACTAGTGATTGTTAATATTCCTAAATTAATTGCTGCCTACATCAAAGTACCCCCAAGGCTATGATCAGAGCGCATGCACCCCCTAGAGACATGCGCCACCTGTTGAGGATCTAGAACATAGCAGCATCCACTTCATGGTTCCTTCACGTGATGTATACACATAGCCACACATAGACATATTCTCTTTGTGATGGCTATCTAGAAGAATCTCACACTGACATAGATACGTTTACAGCCGCTGCTCATAACATACCAAGCCCAGACAGGACAGGTGTAAATATGTTGTTAACATGATCCACTGACAGCTGCACACCATCTTTACACCACCAAGAGGTGATCATTTCTGCTCAGTCACCAAACAGCTCAAGAGCCAAGTGGAGTACAAGGAGAGGTCAGAGGAGGATAATCTTACACATTGCCATTCATTCACATACAGTAATCCACACATTAGAGGCACGCAATCCGCATATCACGTCTGTAAGTGATCAAGTAGATGTAATGTAAATCAGCCATAAAAACATGCCTGCCAGGTTTGACTATTGTTATGCAGTACTATTGTCACAACCACTACAGGCACCACATCTCTGTCACCCCATTAATCTGGATCTCCAGAATTCGTTATAGTCTGACCAAGGGCGTAGCTATAGGGGGGTGCAGAGGTAGCAATCGCTACTGGGCCCTGGAGTCTCAGGGGGCCCATAGGTCTTTCTACGACATATGTAGACACCAATATTATAGATAGCACATGTGTCTGAGAGTAATCTCAGACAAATTTCTATAGATATGAGATAGAAAGATAGATAGATAGATAGATAGATAGATAGATAGATATGAGATAGATAGATAGATAGATAGATAGATAGATAGATAGATATGAGATAGAT
This sequence comes from Leptodactylus fallax, assembly GCA_947044405.1. Lineage (NCBI taxonomy): Eukaryota > Metazoa > Chordata > Amphibia > Anura > Leptodactylidae > Leptodactylus > Leptodactylus fallax. The sequence continues at coordinate 267,986 of CAMRHE010000897.1, forward strand.
AGATACAGATATAAATCAGGTAGATAGATACTGTAGATACTATACATAAATACGATAGATAGATAGATAGATAGATAGATAGATAGATAGATATGAGATAGATAGATAGACACAAATAAATACGATAGATAAATAGATACTGTAGATACTATACATAGATAAATATAATAGATAGATGATAGATAGATAGATAGATAGATATGAGATAGACAGACAGATAGATAGATAGATAGATACAGATATAAATCAGATAGATAAATAGATACTGTAGATACTATACATAAATATGATAGATAGATAGATATGAGATAGATAGATTGACACAGATATAAATACGTTAGATAAATAGATACTGTAGATACTATACATAGATAAATACAATAGATGATAGATAGATAGATAGATAGATAGATAGATAGATAGATAGATAGATAGATAGATATGCGATAGATAGATAGGTAGATACACATATAAATCAGATAGATAAATAGATACTGTAGATACTATACATAAATATGATAGATATATATGAGATAGATAGATAGATAGATAGATATGAGATAGATATGAGATAGATAGATAGAGATAGATAGATAGACACAGATATGAATACGATAGATGAATAGATACTGTAGATACTATACATAAATACAATAGATAGATAGATAGATATGAGATAGACAGATACAGATATAAATCAGATGGATAAATAGATACTGTAGATACTATAAATAAATATGATAGATAGATAGATAGATAGATAGATAGATAGATAGATATGAGATAAATGATAGATAGAAAGATAGATAGATTGATAGATAGATAGATAGATAGATAGATAGCAGATAGATGATAGATAGATAGATATGCAATAGATAGATAGATAGATATGAGATAGATGATAGATAGAAAGATAGATAGATAGATAGATTGATAGATAGATAGATAGATAGATAGGAGATAGATAGATAGATAGATATGAGATGATATATAGATATGTGATAGATAGATATGAGATAGATAGATAGATAGATAGATAGATAGATAGATAGATAGATATGAGATAGATAGATATATAGATAGATATGAGATAGATAGACACAGATATAAATATGATAGATAAATAGATACTGTAGATACTATACATACATAAATACGATAGATAGATAGATAGATATGCGATAGATAGATATGAGACAGATAGATAGATAGGAGATAGATAGATAGATAGATAGAGATATAAATCAGATAGATAAATAGATACTGTAGATACTATACATAAATATGATAGATAGATAGATAGATAGATAGATATGAGATAGATAGATAGATAGATAGATAGATAGATAGAGATATAAATCAGATAGATAAATAGATACTGTAGATACTATACATAAATATGATAGATAGATATGAGATAGATAGATAGATAGATAGATAGATAGATAGATATGAGATAGATAAATAGATAGATAGATATGAGATAGATAGATAGATGATAGATAGATATGAGATAGATAGATAGACACAGATATAAATACGATAGATAAATAGATACTGTAGATACTATACATAGATAAATACGATAGATAGATAGATAGATAGATAGATAGATAGATAGATAGATAGATAGATATGAGATAGACATAGTATTGTGGTGCCTTGGGCCCAGATTCATTCTGGGGTCCATTGTACAGTTACGCTGTGATCTTCAATCGCACAATGGGAGTCATGGCAAAAATCACTGTGTAGCCACAGACTTCTAGGCCTAATAGTCTAGCACTGGAAATCAAAGACAGAGGATACAAACGGTACACAATGTATCTACAGATTACTAACCCAAATCCACCAATAAATAAATAAGTACAGATTTTGCCTTCAGGGACTTCAATGGGGATGACGATACTCACAAGACTAGTACAAAGTGTCCAAAATACACACCTTGTACTACACCCAACAGAAACAGAATGGAAGAAAATAGCATAGCAAATAGCACCATTGATGTTACTCATCACCATCATCACACTGAAAACAAAAGCGCCCCCTAGTCAGGTAAATTCATAAAGCAGAGCCTTGAAAAAAACCTGCTTCATGGCAATACTTCCACTATATAAACCGCAGAGATAGAAGACAATTCAGGACTTACCACAAGTGTAGATGACATTGAGATGTTTCCGGATTCCAGGATAACAGGGGTCCCCAAACTCATAAGTGCTGGCGTAGACGCTGCAAGTGCGCCTGCCCTGGCAGCGCTTGGTCATAAGTGACAGGGCTGAGGATGACTGGCACTCTAAGAACAAGAGATATCATCTTTGTTACACTGTATCAAAGCAATATATTGGTATACTAATATATATGATGCATATTATGGAATATCTGTCACATGTGAATTCTAACCTATAGTTCAGAATAGACCTTAGATTTCTGGAAGTCTTTTGCCCCTGACATCAAATCTTAAGGGAAATACAGAGAAGGCAAGTTGGATTTTTAGCTATTTTACTCATTTATCTCTAGTTAACATAACATGCTAAATGATAAATAGTCAGGGGTGAGACCTCTCTGTAAAATGATCATTTCACACCCAGCTAATGACTGCCTAAGACCAACTTTAATTTTAGGACTTCAAGACTTGAAGACGAATTAAAATTCCTCTAAGTGGCAGAAAGATACATCACTATTGTCACCAGATATTTCAGCACACAAAATTGTTTGCAAAAACACAACATTGTAATGTAATTATACCACACAAGACAGGGTAATTGGTTCAAGAATCCTAGATAGATAGATAGATAGATAGATAGATAGATAGATAGATAGATAGATAAATAGCTAGACATGAGATAGATAGATAGATACTATAAGATAGATAGATAGATAGATAGATAGATAGATAGATACTATAAGATAGATAGATATGAAACAGATATATACAGTACATAGATAGATATGATAGATATCATACTGTAGATAGATAGATCAATAGATAGATAGTGTAGATAAATAGACAGATACTTTAAGATAGATAGATACTGTACATAGATAAATAGATAGATAGATAGATACAATAGATACCTTACATAGATAGATAATACTATAAGATAAATATGATAGATAGATACTATAAGATAGATAGATACTGTACATAGATAAATAGATAGATAGATACAATAGATACCTTACATAGATAGATAATACTGTAGATAAATAGATAGATACTATAAGATAGATATGATAGATAGATAGATAGATACTATAAGATAGATAGATACTGTACATAGATAAATAGATAGATACAATAGATACCTTACATAGATAGATAATACTGTAGATAAATAGATAGATACTATAAGATAGATAGATAGATAGATAGATAGATAGACATTAAACAGATAGATAGTGTACATAGATAGGTACGATAGTTACCTTACATAGATAAATACTGTAGATAGATAGATAGATAGATAGAAAAATAGATAGCTAGACATGAGATAGATAGATAGATAGATAGATACTATAGGATAGACAGATAGATAGATAGATAAGAAACAGATAGATACTGTACATAGATATAGATACATAGATAGATAGATAGATAGATAGAAACCTTACATATATAAATACTGTAGATAGATAGATCATTAGATAGAAAGTGTAGATAGATAGATACTTTACATAGATAGATAAATACTGTAGATAAATAGATACTAAAAGATAGATAGATATGAAACAGATCGATACTGTACATAGATAGATACCTTACATAGATAAATACTGTGCATAGATAGATAAGATAGATAGCTTACATAGATAGAGAAATACTGTAGATAAATAGATACCATAAGATAGATATATATGAAACAGATACTGTACATAGATATAGAAAGATAAATAGATAGATACCATAGATACTATAGATACCTTACATATATAAATACTGTAGATAGATAGATCATTAGATAGATAGATACTTTACCTAGATAGATAAATGCTGTAGATAAATACTGTAGATAGATACTATAAGATAGATAGATATGAAACAGATACTGTACATAGATAGATACTGTAGATGATAGATAGATAGATAGATAGACAGACAGATACTATAAGATAGATAGATATGAAACATATATAAACTATACATAGAGATAGATGGAAAGATAGATAGATAGATAGATAGATAGATAGATAGATAGATAGATAGATAGATAGAGGGACAGATACCATAGATACCGTACATATATAAATACTATAGATAGATAGGTCATTAGATAGTGTAGATAGATAGATATTTAGATAGATAAATACTGTACATAAACAGATAGAAAGATAGATAGATAGATAGATACTATAAGATAGATAGATAGATAGATAGATAGATAGTGTAGATAAATAGGTACTATAAGATAGATAGATAGATAGATAGATAGGTAGATATGAAACAGCTAGATACTGTACATAGATATAGATAGATACCATAGATACCTTACATATACTGTATAAATACTGTAGATACAT